>CACRXK020003849.1:0-34255 GCA_902702795.2 Paramuricea clavata | reverse complement strand
GATCTAGTGTGCAGAGACATTCGTAAACTTCCTCAGGCGTAATAACGATATCCTGAAGTGTGTCAATGGTATTATAGTTTTCTTGGTCGAGGTGACGACGTGAATCGTGGCATTGGGCAGTGTTAAAGACCGAGAAAAAATAACGGTTGAATACATTTGCAATGTCCGCAGGGTTGTCAGCAGCGATATGATCTAGTCTTAAGTGTTCGGGTAAGGAGTTCCAGGTTCTAGTTGCTCTAATAAAAAATGACCGTTGATAGTTGGCTGTCATATATCTACGAGGACGGTACGAGATAACACTGTTATTTGAAGATGATCGAGTAGGCCTTGAGGGAGTAGATCGTTTTGGCAAGATTTCCTTCGGAACAGTTATAATATCTTTTGTGGCCTTAAAAAAGAACATCAATTCAAGATACACTTGCCAATAAGAGACTGGTAACAGATTTTTAAAATCAATCTGTCTTTGTAGGATTCTGTACACGTGAAGGGCAGCTTAAGGCAGGGCCGCCGAGAGGTTGGCGGGGGCCCGGGGCAAATTTTTTTTGGGGGGGCCCTATCTAAATTTTTTTAGGATGACAACTTCCCCCCCCCTAGCCCCCCTTTCTGCGGCCCTGGCTTAAGGATACACTTTGAAGCTCGACGTTGAACGCGCTCTGTCTTTCTGACTAGTTCAATTGACGGTCACCAAACTTGTGTGGGGTAGCCTAATGCAAGACGCACAATTGCCAGGTAGAACGGTGCGGCGGATTTTTGGATTTTTGACTTCCACAGCTGATCTGCGCAGGAAGCCAAGCAACTTGTTAGCCTTGGCACAACGGTCAAAGGTGTGTTTTGACCAGGTAAGCGCACCAGTAACCCAAATACCTAGGTCTTTCTCTTCCGATGAAATTTCCAGTAATTTGCTATTTATCTCGTAGGAGAAGTCGATCGGGTTCTTTTTCCTGGTAATTTGCTGAAGCTTGCACTTGTCTTGATTAAATACAATCCCGGAATTAGTTGACCAATTGCCCAGACTATTCAGATCACTCTGAAGCAAGCTAGCATCCGAAATGGAGTCAATGCACTTAAATACCTTAGTGTCATCTGCGAAAGATGAAACCTTGGAGTTCTTTACGGCATCTGGAAGGTTGTTCACGTAGAGGAGGAAAGTATAGGGCCTAATTTTGAACCTTGTGGTACTCCTGACTGTACAAGTTTTTCAGAGGAGGTGGCGCCTAGCACAGTAACGCGTTGCCTACGGTCTAACAAGTAGGTCTTGAACCAACAGAGCAAGTTACCAGAAATGTTGAAGCAGTTGTTTAGCTTATTGAATAGGGTTTATGGTTAACTTTGTCGAAGGCTTTTGATATGTCCATATAGATAACATCTGTTGGCTTACCAGCATCCAGCAAGGACCCAATGTAATCTTGTACCGCTAACAGTTGGGTTGTACATGATTTTCCCGGAATGAATCCGTTTTGAAAACAGTTGATCAAATCTAGAAAGTGATCTCTTGCATTTCTAAGCACACACCGTTCCAAGACTTTAGATATGACACTGAGGAGTGCGATGGGTCTATAGTTCTCAACATAACATTTATCTCCATTTCATGCACAGGGACGATGTTCGCAAGCTTCCAGTCGTCAGGAAAAACGCCACAGCTGAGTGAACTATTAAAAAGCTCGGACAGTGATGGTGCAATCTGTTGTGCAGTCTCTTTAAGAAGTCGAGGAGGAATGCCGTCGGGACCTGTGGCCTTGTTGGGGTCGAGAGCTACAAGTGAATTTAGAACTTCCTCGGTTGTTAGGAAAATATCAGAGAGAGAGCGTGTTCTGGAGTTGGAGACGTAATGAGAGGCGGGGACAGATGCCCTTCCGATTCGGAGCGGTTGAAGACTTACGCAAAGTAGTCATTAAACATTTCTTAGATAGTAACAGGGGTGGATGCGGAGCGAATTTTGGACTGAGCACTGTACCCCATCATCCTTCCCAAGTGACATGGTTTCAGAAATTCTAGACTCTTTCCTGCTAAGCTTAAAGATCGACCATAATCTCTTTGGGATTAACACAAAGTTATGTACAAGTGTTCAATTTGTTTACACAAAGTGCAGAAATTTTAATCGACCACAAATTCCTCGTTTGTAATATCCTAACATTTTCTGGCAGTAACTGTTTATTTATAGAGTTTCATTCGTGAATATTTCTTCCCCAGACTATATACCTTTCTCCAGCAATGCGTTTTGTCAACGATTGTATTTTAGAATGCAACATACGACAAGGAGACTCAAAATTACTCACAAACTTTATTAAGGATTGTTGAACCTAATCCCCAATGCCCCCGCATAATTTTATAGTGTGAGAACTTATAAAGAATTTGAATGACCGCGGGCAAGCGTTGGGAGGGAGTAAGTTACACACACTTTTTAAAGCGTCACTAATGTGTTCAATTTTCCTCTGCATGTTTTGTAACTGGAAGATTTTCCAGAGAGGACACCGTGTTAAAATTGGGCTCGGGTTTCCAATTATTGAAACGCGCGATTGGCAGCTGCTAATAAGAATCCATTGACAATTAAATCAGAAAAAAAAAGCTTGGCAGGAAGAGGTACAGATTAATGTAAAATTTACAATGGTTATATTTACCACGGCGCTTCTTACTTATTTTGGTTGTTCAGTTCTTACATCTATGTTTTCTCTGAACTTATTTTGTGTTTTAATATATAATAAAATTACTTTAATTGTATATCCAGTGTAAAAAATACAAGTATTTTGCAGACCGAAAGCGAATGTTCGATCGATACTGATAATCCTGAACTAAATGCCATCCAATTCCAAATTATAAAACGATTTAGTAATGCTCACGCAGTGTGCTCACCTTACACCAGTGGTTCATCCAGAATACATAAAATATGGACATATATAAATCAAAAATAATCTGAATGTTAGCAGGAAAAAGAAAACAAATATATTATAGTCATTTTAAATGATTAGTCGTTTCTATGGTGTGTCAGATGAGATAGTGGGAAGTAATGGGTTTCCAATAACAAAAAATCAGTATTTATCTCTACCATGAGGTTATGTTTTCGTCCGCTTTTACCTGTTTGTCAGCACGACAACTCAAAAAATGTCAAATGCATTAATACAACATATATATATGTTCATGGGCCCAGTGGACATTGCCTGGGAGAAAATTGATCGAACCCCGATTAAATTTGGATGGAAATTGGATGAGAAATGAGGAAACGTTGGTCTTGGTTTGCCAGGCACTGCAAACTAAATGCGTAATTAACGCATTGAATAATTTATCCACATTACAATACTGGATTCACTGGCAGATCTCCGAGTCTGTGCAGTCTCTGAGTGCATGCCCTCTTTTAGTTTATTGTTAATTTATTATTCCCATTTATCATAGCTATCGTCTACATCAACCTATTCAATGCCGGATATTCTCGGATTATACATCTGAAAGCACTGCTCATTGGCATTGGCGTATAGTTTCAAGGTTGTAAAGGGTTTCTGCATATACGTAAGATGTTTGGGAACACTAGCATTTGCAACCTTAATGGAAGCAAGATCCTCTTTAACCATAGAACTACAACAACTTTCAAATGGTTTTGGGACGGTGGCGGTTTTGATCACAACAGATGTGTGCAAATTATTACAAACATTTAAATATCGTACATACATGAGAAAAATCATTTAAAAGAACGACAATACAAATAAAATGTAAAGATCGTAACCATCCATAACACCGAATTTAATGCGAAACACGCGAATTTATAGAGAAACATGTGAATTGCTTCATAGCTCAAAATAGCTCGTATTCCAGCGTGTTCCCAATAAGAGCCTGGGTACGAGGTTGGCGTGTTCCAGGTATTCCAGGTGCGGTTCCGGGTGTTCCGTGTGGGGTTCCGGATTTTACAGACACCTAAAATTAGCGGGCAACTTAATTAATTTTACATAGTCAATAAAGAATCTGTTTGTATATTTAGGGTGATAAGATCACGCAAAACCAAAGTTAACGTCCATATCGGCATAAATGAGATACTAATTTGTAAGAAACAATGAGAGATATTTTGTAGAAAGTGAATGTTCCAAGACGGCATAATGCATAACATAACAAAACCTTTTTTCTGCGTTGGTGTAATGTACTCAGGTGAATATGATGCTCATAATGTTACTCTTAGTGTATATCCACACCGGCCAAGCTTGAAAAATATGCCTGACCACGGTGGGAATCGAACCTACGACCTTTGGCATACCAGCCCAATGCTCTGCCAACTGAGCTACGCGGTCAGGTCGGTTCGAGTGTGTGATACTTCTGAATAGAATGTAGTTCCTTCGATATATCAATGTAACCTATAGTAATCATGACTTTTTCTGTGTTGGTGTAATGTACTCACGTGAATATGATGCTTGTGATCAACTCTGAGTGTATATCCACACCGAGCAAGCTTGAAAAGTATGCCTGACCACGGTGGGAATCGAACCTACGACCTCTGGAATACCAGCCCAATGCTCTGCCAACTGAGCTACGCGGTCCGGTCGGTTCGAATATGCGACATTTCGGAACAGAATCTAGTTCCTTCGATATCAATATACCTATCAATCCAGATATCAAGGTAACCTAGATTTTGATCCGAAATATCACACACCCGAACCGACCTGACCGCGTAGCTCAGTTGCCGGAGCATTGGGCTGGTATTCCAAAGGTCGTAGGTTCGATTCCCAGAGTGGTCAGGCATATTTTTCAAGCTTGCCCAATGTGGATATACACTGACATGCAGTAACATCACAAGCATCATAACAAAACCTGACAAATGTACTGTAAATTAATTATAATTTGAACAGGTATTGGTGAAGGCTTTTGTTTACAGAATATTCTTGTTTAGTTTACACTTCCAATAAAAATTATTAATATCTTATTTCTTATGCCATGCACCCATTAACTTGCTAATACAACTAAAGGCACCGCTCAACCTGCCCCTGGATTTTTGAGCCTGTTGCAAGGCATTCACTGTATAGAAAAGCTTTTTAAAGGAGAATGGCCCAAGACAACAAGTGCTGTAAACATTAAACATTACATTCCAATCATGACATTACACAAATTATTACAGTGCATGAGCATGTTTGGCCCAACGGACAGTATACCCATTTTTACCTTAAATATTCAATGACGTGACTTCATGTCATACACTCAATCCTCTTCACGTTTGTCTCTCCAAATATGTCTTTACTAAAACTCTTCTTAGTATAAGCACAATGAAAAAATGAAAAAATTAACAATTATTCGCCGAAGGCGAAGTAATTACCGGTGAATATTCACCGAGACCAAGTCTAGGTGAATATTCACCGTAATCACTGAGCCTGAAGCGAATAATTGTTTTAGTATAAATTTTTAATGAATAAAACAAAATATCCAAATATCAGTTTAATAAATAAAATTCAGAAATGAAACTGTCCCCGGTCAGTTTTACGGTTACATTTTTAGTGTTGAAGTGTTTCTTGTACATGGACGCACACCTTCAAAATGGCTTCCTCTGTGATTTTATTGCTTTATTACAGTTTGTTTTTCTCGATTTCTGCTTAGAAAATAAACACAATGATGCGATGACTTTTTCACCAGACTAAAGAATAGTTTCTGTTTAGCATTAATTTGTTCAGGAAATGGCTGAGAAAAGTGGTAAAGTGGAATGTAAAACAATTGCACAAATGCCTCGAAATAAAGTTTTAATACACTTTTCACTTTTTATACGAGTTTCGAAAACACAATACAGCAGCAGGACACCATACAGCACAATGAAAACATGACATATCAAAATAAATAGTATCGTACAAATTGAGATATCTATAGGGTACAAAACAGAATAAAAGAATATCACGGCAAGGTTTTGCCCAACAGTCGGGATAGTTTTTTTTATTTGTTTGAAGTGAATGTTTCGGAGTTTTAACTAAAAGTTTTAAATTGTCCGTGAATATGTTTGACACAGTAAAATAACAAAGGAATCCCATCTTTCAAGTTAAATACAACATTTTCTGCTTTTTTCGTTTTCTGGGGACGATTATTTCAATATTTCGTCGATTTTGAAACCAAACTTGCCGAATCAATGCCAATGGGAATCGTTCTTTTTGAAAAGCATTATTTATTAGTCAGGTGGTAAATAATGCGTCAGATTTACCAGTCAATTAGCCAATCAGAACGGGCGAAAGCTCATTTGATATGCAAAATTTATACTAACAGTTGATATATTATTTCCTTGTGGTAACATATTATTTTTTAATTTTAGATTCAAATATGTCAAATGTGCCATGGGAAAGCGAAGAAAAACGCAACTACATTTGTATCCAAAATATCATCATTGATGTTGTAAGTGAAGGATTGCGGAAAGTTTTTAAAAAGGAATGGAACACTCGTTATCAGGCAAGCTTCGGAGCATGGGATGACACCAATGTAAGTGGTCAGCAGTTGTTTCACCTGGAAAATACACGGCCCGACCAAACAAGAACATGTACCAGGCAAAATTTCAACATGGAGACACAAATCAGTGGGATTGCTCTGTGCTTTTTGATGCCATTCTGTATTCCAACTCGATCGGTAAATCAAGTCTGAATCCAACAATTAGGACTGAAGTGGGCAATATTCGAATTATGCGAAATAAAATTATGCATGCTGATGAAACAACCGTATCTGATACTGACTTCCAAACCATGATCAGTGATGTTGAAAATATATTTATAACACTCGGTCTTCCAGTTAATGAAATCACGCAAATGAAAATTGAGAGAAACCTTTACAAATCATTTCAAGTTTTACCTACAAAACCAACCCACGAAGTTGTTTACCGTGGTGAGAAAGCCAACGAAATAAAACAAGAACTCCAAACGTTACGAATTAATTGCGATGGCAAACTTACATATTTATATATTTCTGGAATTCCCGGAAGTGGAAAATCGCAGCTATCCCGGCAACTGTGCGAGAATTTGTTCAATGGCGTAAATTTGGAAACAGAGACAACATTTGTAATGACATTGAATGCAAAAGATTTAGATTCTCTTCTTGACGGGTACGAAGATTTTTGTCGACGTCTAAATTGTTCTGAAAGTGTATTGATAAATGTAATGAATTCATGCAAACAAAAAGATGGAAAGATCAAAGATTTACGATCACTGATTGAAAACAGAATCAAGAATTGGAAAATGTGGTGGATTATAGTAGACAACGTGGAACATTTCGAGGACATTTCACCCCTACTACCTCAAATGGGTGACAAAGTTTGGAATAATGGTCAAATTATATTAACAATACAGAATACAACTGCAGTTCCTTCTGACAGTGCTTTTACTAAACATATTTCTCTCAGTCGTGGTATGAAGGACCAAGAATGTCGTCAGTTACTTTTCTTATTGTCAGGAACTGATGCTAATGATACACTGTTAGATGAAGTTGCTGAGAAGTTAGATCACCAACCTTTGGCTATGGCTGCTGCAGCTGTATATTTTAAAAAAGTAATCGACACAAAGTGTGGTCCAAAATTTTCCTGGCATGATTATTTAGAGAAGCTAAAAGGTAAAAGAGAAGTAACAGAAGAACATCTTCTCAAAATCAGTTCTGCTTATCCATCCACCATGTCGGCGGCGGTGTACCTAGTTGTTGAAAAATCTGCAGAAAATAGTTTCGTTTTAAAGCACACATTCTACCTTTTTTCTCTGATATCCTTTGAACCACTGCCAGTTGATATTATTGTCGAATACATTCAGCGGCTTGATCAAAACTGTGATAAAGAGGATATTTATCTGGCGTTGAAAGAGTGTTCCCTTTTTCTTTTTACAGAAAAAGATTTGGATGTTCGTCTACATCGTGTTGTCCAAGAAGCAATTAAATCATTTAGTGATTGCAAAGAAACTGAAACTAAAGACAACTCTTGCAGTACTACTGCTAATATTGACATTGCAAGCAGAGTTCAAAATGTCGTCAGAGCCCTTTACTCTTTCAAAATCAGGGATGATAAAATCAAGATGATTGCACATTTGAAAGCATTTAATGCAGCAGTTGAAAAACTATTTCCTCCAAAAAACTCATTATATTTAATTAGCTTAGGCTTCGAAAAACGTGAAATTTATCAAATATATCTGTTTTTTGGGCAAACTTTAGAATACTACTCTGAGTTGAAACTCGCTGTGGCATTTCATAATGTAAATCTTCAGATCTGGACAGGATCTGCAGAAGAGCACAATTATGAGCGTTGTATATTTCCCCACCTCGGCACATTATACTGGAAAATGGGCGATTTCAAACAGGCTTTACATTATCATCAACGAGCACTGGAAATTCAACAAAAACAACTAGGTTCAAACCATGTTGATGTTGCAGCTTCTTATAACAACATTGGATTGGTGTGTGGTGATAAAGGTGAGCTGGACCAGGCTAAAGATTACCATCAACGAGCACTGGAAATTCAACAAAAACAACTAGGTTCAAACCATGTTGATGTTGCAGCTTCTTATAACAACATTGGATTGGTGTGTGGTGATAAAGGTGAGCTGGACCAGGCTAAAGATTACCATCAACGAGCACTGGAAATTCAACAAAAACAACTAGGTTCAAACCATGTTGATGTTGCAGCTTCTTATAACAACATTGGTGCGGTGTGTCGTGATAAAGGTGAGCTGGACCAGGCTAAAGATTACCATCAACGAGCACTGGAAATTCGACAAAAACAACTAGGTCCAAACCATGTTAAAGTTGCAGCTTCTTATAACAACATTGGTATGGTGTGTCGTGATAAAGGTGAGCTGGACCAGGCTAAAGATTACCATCAACGAGCACTGGAAATTCGACAAAAACAACTAGGTCCAAACCATGTTCATGTTGCAGCTTCTTATAACAACATTGGTACGGTATGTCGTGATAAAGGTGAGCTGGACAAGGCTAAAGATTACCATCAACGAGCACTGGAAATTCAACAAAAACAACTAGGTTCAAACCATGTTGATGTTGCAGCTTCTTATAACAACATTGGTGTGGTGTGTGGTGATAAAGGTGAGCTGGACCAGGCTAAAGATTACCATCAACGAGCACTGGAAATTTGACAAAAACAACTAGGTCCAAACCATTTTAATGTTGCAGCTTCTTATAACAACATTGGTATGGTGTGTCGTAATAAAGGTGAGCTGGACAAGGCTAAAGATTATTATCAACGAGCACTGGAAATTCGACAAAAACAACTAGGTCCAAACCATGTTGATGTTGCAGCTTCTTATAACAACATTGGTGTGGTGTGTCGTGATAAAGGTGAGCTGGACCAGGCTAAAGATTACTATCAACGAGCACTGGAAATTCGACAAAAACAACTAGGTCCAAACCATTTTGATGTTGCAGCTTCTTATAACAACATTGGTATGGTGTGTCGTGATAAAGGTGAGCTGGACCAGGCTAAAGATTACCATCAACGAGCACTGGAAATTCGACAAAAACAACTAGGTCCAAACCATGTTCATGTTGCAGCTTCTTATAACAACATTGGTACGGTATGTCGTGATAAAGGTGAGCTGGACAAGGCTAAAGATTACCATCAACGAGCACTGGAAATTCAACAAAAACAACTAGGTTCAAACCATGTTGATGTTGCAGCTTCTTATAACAACATTGGTTTGGTGTGTGGTGATAAAGGTGAGCTGGACCAGGCTAAAGATTACCATCAACGAGCACTGGAAATTCGACAAAAACAACTAGGTTCAAACCATTTTGATGTTGCAGCTTCTTATAACAACATTGGTGTGGTGTGTGGTGATAAAGGTGAGCTGGACCAGGCTAAAGATTCTATCAACGAGCACTGGAAATTCGACAAAAACAACTAGGTCCAAACCATGTTAAAGTTGCAGCTTCTTATAACAACATTGGTGTGGTGTGTGGTGATAAAGGTGAGCTGGACCAGGCTAAAGATTACCATCAACGAGCACTGGAAATTCGACAAAAACAACTAGGTCCAAACCATGTTGAAGTTGCAGCTTCTTATAACAACATTGGTATGGTGTGTCGTGATAAAAGTGAGCTGGACCAGGCTAAAGATTACCATCAACGAGCACTGGAAATTCGACATAAACAACTAGGTCCAAACCATGTTGATGTTGCAACTTCTTATAAGAACATTGGTAGGTGCGTCGTGATATAGGTGAGCTAGACCAGGCTAAAGATTATCATCAATGAGCACTTGAAATTCAACAAAAGCAACTAGGTCCAAACCATGTTGATGTTGCAACTTCTTATAAGAAACTGGTCATAAAGGGGGGTGGCTGGAAAAAACAGGATGTGGTAGATCGAATTTTGGATTTCTAATTTTAACAGCAGTTTTGGGATGGGTCATAGTAAAATGTGCTTGATTTATATAAATTTCAAAAGGTGGTGAACGTTATTAAATATTATCTTTTATTTTTACAAAACATGGTTGGAGAAATGTCAATGAAGAAATACAATATGTATTAAACACAAAGTTGCGGAGAATATATATTTGCATTTAATCACGGCTAATTTATCACGGTTTTATCAGGGATAAATAAAATAAAGGGGAACTCCAGTCCAAATACAAGTGTGGTTTATATGAAAGATCTTCCCCTTATTAGAATGTTCCTCAAGTATTTCGGTCTAAATATTAATAGTAAAGGAGAAATTGCTTGTCAAAGTTTGCGATTTTGTCAAATTTGGGCGCCATGTTGTTCTTTTCACTGCAGACTCGGATTTGTCCAGCGCCCTCATTTTTGACGTCATTGCGTGCTTCGAAGGTGTTGTTCATATAGAAAACTATGGCTTTGTATGGCGATTTAATAAGATATCGATTATTTCTCTGCTTCTAATTCTTTAATTAATGTGAGTTTAGACCGATTTAACAGAGATATTTTACAGACGGAGATATTTTACATTGCCGAGCTTCTGTCTAAGGTGAATCAAGAGTTGCCAGGTCATGTTCATGTTGGTGTACGGAAAGCTTGCGCAGAATTAAATAATTATATGTTGCGGTTGTTGCCCTGTGTGGATCTGGCTCTTGTTGGACTCTCGGATCCAATTTGCCTGAATATCGATGCTGCGTTTGCGTTCAGCAACGATTTATCGGTTGATGAGACTTCTGTTTAGACTGTTTGCTCATGTATGCGAGCAATAAGATTAATTGCGGATTTGCGGTTTAGTATCGGGTATTTCACTGAAAGTCACAGATATACAGTAGTCGTGGCCATGGATTTATATCAATTTTAATCGAAGAGAGGTGAGAGAGAAGAGAGTCGTTACTCGTATGAATGAATGCATGGGTATCTTTTACTGCTAACATGTCTTTAATCATTTGTTTAAGTTTGCGAATTGAATCAGCCTGTCCTTGAGTTAGGGCTTGAAGCTGACTGCTACAAGCAGTTTCAGTCGCTGAAAACATTTTGTTATTCATTGTGCAATTACGGTAAATAGACGTCTTACTTTTAGCGATTCTTTGACTTGCGAGTTTGCGTCAAGGCATTTGCATATATGAAATGAATCTAGACATCAATAATATAAAATAATGTTACCTAGATAATTCTGAGGGCAGACTACATGCTGGGCTACTATCATGTCGCATGACAAGCTGTGGCTACTATCATGTCGCATGACAATGTATATTTGTCTGTTGGCTGTAACCTGAAGTTCAGGTGATGCTATTTAAATAAAGTACGATGAGATTTAAAAAAAAAAGACAATCCTTACAAAAGAATTGTTTTATAACAGACAGACAAGCACAGGGTTTTAAACATTCGTTGTAGTGTTGGGTTCAATATGGTTATATGGGTTTTATTTATACACGACAGTGTCAAGTTACTAGTAAGGACTAAGTACCCACATGAAATGTTTATACGCAGTTGTTGCGATGGTTTAACAGGTTTATAGTTTACTGTTATTTTATATAAACTGTCTTAAATGCAACATGCCTATGAATTTTTTGGTTCGGAACACTGTCACAGACTATTTCAGAAATCTCAGAACCTAGTTAGTAACCAACATTCAACAACCTCACTTTCCGCTACTCCAGTATATTATTGCTAGATGTTTCAGCCTTGCCCAACCGATTTTAAGTTTTTAACTACGATTGATATATTTTCAGCAAGTCGGAACAAGAAAATCCATTTCGCAAATTTGCACAATATTCAATAAGTATCTAGTCAAACGAGAGTCAGATGCCCAGATCCGCAAGGAGCAACATATATGATATATTTTCTACATTAGCTACGCCAGCAACCATGACCTGGCATTGGCTGGGAACTCTTGATTCACCTCAGTCAGAAGCTCGGTAATGTAAAATATCTCATTAAAGAATTAGAAGCAGAGAAATAATCGATATTCTTATTAAATCGCCATACAAAGCCATAGTTTTCTATTTGAACAACACCTTCGAAGCACGCAATGACGTCAAAAATCAGGGCGCTGGACAAATCCGAGTCTGCAATGAAAAGAACAACATGGCGCCCAAATTTGACAAAATCGCAAACTTTGACAAGCAATTTCTCCTTTACTATTAATATTTAGACCGAAATACTTGAGGAACATTCTAATAAGGGTAAGACCTTTCATATAAACCACACTTGTATTTGGACTGGAGTTCCCCTTTAAACGGTGTTTAGCCGCTAACCAGCGTATAAATGTCTTATCCAGCGGATAGTTAAACGGCCAATAAAATTGCGTTGTACGAAGTCCGTTTAGTACCGCGTTTAACTATCCGTAGGATAACTTTTAATTTAACCGGAGAAAACCGGATTTTCTTGAAATTTCTTACCTCTACGTCAGCTGTTGCTATAGGCCTTTGTAAACTTTTGAAGCTTTATCTAACTTGTGAATTCCAGCTTTTGCAATAAAGTTTGTTGTTGTTTATATTTGGAGTTTGCTCGTCCATTCATTGCTGCAAATCCATATCAAACTTTTCATTTTCATATTGTGCTGAGTTTCTCATTCACTTAAATTCACTTACGGATATTTCTTTAAAGATTTTTGGCTTCTTTATGCAATAGATTTTTGGCTTATTTATGCAATAGATTTTTGGCTTCTTTATGCTTCGAAGGCAATAGCAAAAGCTGTGAGTAGTGTTTGGCTTTTGTCAGTTAATTCAGTTTTATACTGTTTGAAATGTGTTCCTCGACCTTGCACTTTTGTTCAAAACAATTTTAACAACATTTTGTCCCAAGTTTTAATTGGCTGATCAATGCGATTAACGCGAGCGAACAAAATTTTTTCGACTTTCGGCGTCTTGTTGTCTATTTTGTATACTTGTTGGCTTTCCAAAGGGCAAAGTCATTGTTTGTTTTAAAATAGCTAAAATTGGTAGTCTTACTGCTTGTTTTCAAATTATATAATAGAAGAAAAGAAGGAGAAAAAGCAGGAGTATACTTAACGTCTAAACACTGACACTGGTTTGCGTATTAAAATATAGCAAGCCACGGAATTTAATACAAGTGAGCAAGTGACCTCAGTTCTCAAGACCAAACCAGTTGAAAGTGAGTTTTTCATGTTTATTGGATTTAAGAAGATAACTCCTCTACATAATTGTGCATTTCTTTAACTATCCCATGCTCTTTCATCCGAAATAATCATTGTTTTATCTTCAAACGCCGAGTTTATCCACCGTATAGCGATTTAAACGGTCTCAAGAGACCGTACAAGTTTACACGGTGGATAGGCAAAATTTAATCGGTGGATAGCGCTAAACGGGCTTCATACAACGCGATTTCTCGAGCGTTTAAATTTTATCCGGCGGATAGCGAGTTAAACGGTGGATAGCGACTTAAACGCCTTTCGTACAACCGGCCCCTGGAGTATAAAATCTTGTACTTAACCTGAATAGGCTTATTTATAAAATATTAGTTGTACTAAACGAAACTAGATATACTTTTTTACGCAACCATAAGTTCAGCGTAGTAATAAGGCATTCAAATTCCAACAATGGCTTGATTTTAAAGGGTATAATTTTTTTGAGACACCCTGTATAGCTATTAAAAGAGAACTCAAAGGGGATAAGCCGCTCAGGCCTTAAAATATCGGTCGCGGTCACGGACATTGTCCGACCCATTCATGAAATTGTACGACGTAGTGAGGAAACCACCGGACATTCTGTCCGACCTAAATGAAACTGAGGTGTATTGTTTGTCCGACCCGAGTGAATTGGTGTCCGACCGAAATGTAGCTTTGTCCATCGTAAATCAAAATGTACGCTAGCCAACACTAGAGCAGAGGCTTGTACGTTAAATGGAAAATTGGAGTACTATTGTATAGAAGGTGATCTGGAGATACTGTTTTAACGTATAGTCGAGCGCGGGGCGGCGAGCGAAATGGTGCAGTGGAAAACGGGCTTAAGTTATCAAAATCTTTTTAATTAAAACTGCTGTTCTGGAAAGGAAGTTAATTTTGGCTTGGAAATAAGAATGAAAGGAACAAATTATTTAATATCTTCACAACATTTACCGTTCAGAATTAATACATTGTGCTGATATTCATTTGTGTCATTCAGACATATTTCCAAGTCAAAACTGAACTGAAGGTCACCGAACATATGTCCGATCCAAACTCAACGTCATCGGACATTTTGTCAGACGACCCTGTAAAAGATATTTTAAGGCTCTGGATGAGCACGAACGGGACTTGGGGGGAAGGGGAAACATTAGGCTTTTAGCTAATTAGACTTTTAGACAGAAGGTCTTATGCGATGTAATACACGTTGTATGTTTTCCAGATGCGAGAGTTTGTCTGCAGGAGCACATTCTCAATCAGCTTGGGCAAAAGTTCCACTCGCCATCCAAAGAGTAAGAAAACTATGCTTTAAAAGTGCATATGAAACGAAAAGTTTTATTGTCTTACTTAGAAAACTATAACAAGTACGATCGTACTACCGGGCCAGGTACTGGCCCGGTTGATATGTCGCGTCGTGCAAGTTATCACTTCGTTGATTCATCCATCCATCGGGTAGAACCGACTTCTACTCACTCGCGAAGCGAAATTTTTTTCGCGAAGCCCAATTTATCTTTCCTGCGCATGCACATGATTTCATTTCGTGCGAAATATTTCGCATTTCGCCGAGAGAAAAATCTCGTGGAATCACGCCTTTACATTGGCAGCGTTCGCTTAAATATTTTGCTTTATACCTGCAAATCGCATTACTTTGATGTAATTAATGTATTTCTTCGCGTAGTATTATGTGCAAACAATTAATGCTTTTAAATATTTGTTCAGTGAAAATGCTTAAGTGCGCAAAGAATTCATTCTTGGCCATGCACATATATTAGGGTGGTTCAATACAGCTTTAAAAAAATGGAAAATTCACGAATTAGATGCGTATTTTAGGACAATTATTACTTGTTGATAAACAAAAGTACCTTACTTGTATAAAACAACATCTAAAGAATTCGAATTTTTGCACAAAAGTTACGCAACTGCCGTTGCTATGGCAACAATGACGTGTCAAAATGGCGGATATTTTGGCTTTAAAGTAATTTAACTCGTAAACGACATCAGTGACCCCCCAATTTCATTTAAAAAATATGATTTTTCTTAGTATATTGAATCACGTTGACAATTTAAAAAAATTCTGTTGATCCGAAACTTTTAAAATTCCGTAAAAATGATTATTCATAATAATTTTTTTGGCTCGATAGAATGTTATCGAGATATATTATTTTGTTTGCTATACGTATCATCCTTGCTACGTATGAACAATTGGTTTTCATATTCGGAAAGATCAGGAATTCAGCTATTGAATGACATGCTTTTCATACCAAGTGGAGAAAAAATTAGCATGTACGAGGCCGATTAAAATGTCAGTCGAAATTGCATATTTTCATGCACCTCCGTGTCTAATTAAAACAATGCATAACAAAAGAAAAAGCATGCAATTCATCACGAACGTGTCATGACTTATCTAAGATTTATTCCTACTTAATAATAATTATGAATATGTGCGTCGTTTATTGAAGTGAAATTCATCAACTTAAGTACCAAAGTGGGTTCATTTTCAATGGTTTTAGACCCAACTCTCAACGGTGAAAATATGCGATTCTGACTAACATTTTCTATCGGATTCGTTATATTCGCTCATTTTTTATCCAATTTGGCACGACGAAGATATCATTCAACAGCTAAAACATGATCTTTCCGTATGTGAAAAAATCTCGTTCATTCGCATAGGAATTCAGATACAACAGCGCGCTGAAGTTCGATTATGTTTTTTTTAATACACTTTGTATAGTTTTTATAGTTCTTTTAAATAAGACAGTTCAATTGTTTCATATGCACTTTAATCCCTTCATGTTTATATTTCTTTTTGTTCAATGTTTTGTTAGTTAATTAGCAATTGTATTCTTCTTATCATAATTTCACATTCAAACTCACCAAACCACATCATTCGTTTTCTCAGATTCCACATGTTCACCTAGCAAGAGATTCGGTTCGAAAATAAACCAGAACATGGTTGAAAAGAATACAAGACAACAGGTAGAGAGAAGTAAATTTGAAAGTGCTGGGTATAGTGGACATAACAACCTGAATGTGTCTATCGCTGAGAAAGCAAAAGAAGATGATCTACACGTTACGTCTCCTGTCCAAGGTTAGTCTTGTTGCAAACGTTTTGCTGACAGAAAGATGCATGTTTATAATTCCTTGTGGACCTGCTCACATGCGGTAACGTTATTTATAGTGGTTAACTAAATCAATTTCCGCTGGTTTGGCAAAAATACCAAACTACCTTATTATAGGAAATTAACGATGCACTTTATTAACGCGACATAAATTAACGTTTCATCTAATTAACGCGAATTGCTTTCAGGTACTTCTAAAACTGATTAATCTGACAGTTTATGGTTAACAAGTTAATTTAACTAACACGAGTCGAAGAATATAAATTCAACAGCAAAAGTTTAATATTATATACTACCAATTAAAACAGTACGCGAGTAGATATATCAAAACTTTAACGTTGAAAGTTACGCCAATGTATATAAATATGTAGTTTTTGTTTTGAGGTTTAATATGAGTAAAAAGAGTTTGTGTTATATAAAACAAATCACGGTTTTTTTAGTTAACGATAACTAAAATTTGCATGCTTGAAATTAACGACAACATAAATTAACATTAATTAAATTAATGCAAATTTTTAATTAAAATCCGCGTTAATAAAGTGCATCATTAATTTCCTATAATAAGGTATGTTGCGTCAGTGTTAATGTACAAGATAACAGGGCTATTTGGCCAAAACCTGTGATGTTACGTGAAGTAAAACTGCAGTCTTTTTTCTGACATGCGGCTGTGCAGGAATCGAACTCCGATTAATTGATTCCACGAGAGTCATTGAGTATAATCGGCTTAATCTAAAGGCGGGTTAATTATATTTAATAATTAACTCATATCTTCTACATTTAAATATCTTCGAATTCATTCTGTGATTAACACCATAAAATATAAAGTATAAACACTTCCTTTAGTGTGCGAATTTGGTTGAGTGCACACGAAACTGTAGCTAGAAATCTAGTCGGACAATGTAATCCATTGTAAATATGTAGTTTTCATTGCCTGAGCCTGCAAATTTGGGAAGTGTTCGGTGATGAACAAAATAAGTATTATCCTCGTAAATTTCCTTCTATATAGGAAACAAAGAAAGGAACAACCACAGTTCATCAAACTGGTTGGCACAAAGAGAAATTACGTTTGGCCGAGACAACAACGCAAGCTTCCATAATCGTAATGGAGAGTCACTCGTGTGACATTCACGTTAATAATTGTAGTCATTTTAATGCGCTATTATTAGTGTTACCTACAATGTCGTGCAAAAATTATTGAGAGAACAAAGTTGTTGCCCCTCCCCCCTCCCTCCCCCCACCATAAGCAATGTTGGACAAACGATACAAAGGTATATTGTCAGGTCATATTTTTTTTTCAATATTGTATATAGGGGGAGGGAGAGAAGTAGTCACGGAAATAGAATGAATGGAATAATCTTCCGCCATTTGTTAAAGATTCTAGTAGCTTTTTAGCTCATTTAAAAACAAATATGTCTCAGTATGTAATGAATAACTTGTTATCTTAGTGTTTTTAGTGTGGACTTAGTTGACCATTTAATTAACTTTTGAACTTTCTTAGGATTTCTAATTAATTAATTTTCATAATCTTGTTGCATGCTGTATTCTGTTTGGAGTAGATATATATTATAGTCTGAATAATTATAATTATAGTCAGTACTTTATGTAAATAATTATTTCCTTCTTATTTGAGGACCCTTATGAAAACCATCTTTGATGATAAGGCTTCCTCACAAAAGATTGTTTAAAAAAATAAGAATGAAATATCAAAAATCTCATTATTTTTGCACGAGATTGTTGGTAACAACCGTTTTGCATTCGCGACTCTGGGAATCGTTTGGTAATATTTAATCAGCCTTACACTCTATAAGGCCCGTTTTATCGAATATTGGTCACGTTGAATGCAATTAAGACAATAGATAATGGGATTATAAACCTCATTAAGCTTTATTATCTATTGTTTGAATTGCATTAGACGCGACCGAAATTCGACGAATAAAACGGGTCTTAGAGAGTTTGGTAAACACAACACCAACGGCAACGAGCTCATCGGCAATAGCATCTTAACTCTAAGACAAAGGCGACCATAATTTGCAGCCCTTAAGCATTCTAGTTGATGAAATCTTTGTCACACCATTGAAAATTATCGATATCATTCTCATCAACATCATACATCGCCGATTCGGAAAAGACCAAATCCGAGCTGCTTATTTATAAATTAAAATATGTTACTGCAATGCACAATTCTTATATATGGGGAGCTTATACATCAGACAACATTTTGGGTCAGTGGTAACCAAGTATTTATTGTTAATTATAAACATGAAAATAAGCAAATATTAATAAAGCACGTTCAGATAAATAAATATTTACATGTTAACATTTTAAGCTATTGGCTCAATATTGTATAGTGGGTTTATATTTTGGGGCGGGGGAGGGGGTTATATTTAGGGGGGGCTTATATTTAGAATTGTGTGAACGTTAGTTATGTGATGATCGGTTTATATATGCATTCGGAGGGGGGGAGGGGGTTATAATCGGAGGTTTACGGAAACTTATTATTTTCGCTGTTTAATTAATATGTTTTATACGATATAGTATTTTATATAATAACCTCAAGAATTCATGCGATTTCATTTATCGAGAGCCATGATCTATTAGAGGACAGACACACGGAATTACGTCATTAGTTTTTAAAATGTCCAAAATATTTGAAAATTCCACTGAATTTATGCAAATTGAATGAATTCATGCAATTGAATCTATAAATATCAATAAATACCTTCGATAAATGTGCAATAATTACTTACAAAAGCCAACAACTCGGCAAATCTCAATTCAGTCATTCAGCTGCGACTTCAAATTCAATCCAGTCTTCGAATCCAAATACTATTTGAATCATTTGACTCTTTCGATGTCATGTTTTCCAGCTGGTTTCTTCACTTTGTGCAACATAGGCAATGTTTAAGTGCTTTTCAATAACAATAGTCGCTCAGGGCTAAATAATTGCCTTTTATCACACGTTTTTATTCCTTTAAAACAATGTTTTTACACTGTTTTGATAAACTTTTAATTTTTCCTTATTGGATGCAATATTACCGTCTAGCGCATTCTAAGCTTAGCCAATCAGAATTCAGCACGTGACTTAAGCGAGCCAATAGCATTTCGTTATTTGTATAGATCATGAACGCGTGATGTTTGCAAAATTTCGACTTCCAAATGTTTGGGGGAATAAAAATAAACTGTTTACCTGTTTATTCTGGAATTTTTCAATTTTATTGTGTAAAACAAGTGGATTACATTTTCCCGTTGTCTGTTCAGTTATAGACATACAGTATGACGTCATATGTGGTAAGAACAAAAAGCGACCACCCGCCTAGGCGGCGCGTGGACACTTTTCTTTACCAGATATGACATCATACTGTGTATCTACAATCTCGTTCCTAGAGTTTGCTTGTTCGTGGATTATGTAGTGGCATGTCTCTGGGGAAATCGAATCGAAATCGTTATTTGATTGGCTGCTGGGATCATCAATGCTGCCGACACAATTAATGCGTGTTTTTTGCGAGAATTACGCGTGGACATACGCGAAGAGAGAATTATCAATGTTTATCAGATTTGGAATGCGAAATCAAACAATATAAAACGAAGGATATAATATTAATCGTATGAAAAATTATTGGGACGTTGGGTATATACTTACAAAATCGCATGGTATTTATGAAGGACTTTTTATCGATCTACAGTATGAGTATATTGTATGTGGAAACGACGGCGTAACAAGTTTCGTAATATTCCATTTAATGATATAAACCATGAAAGAATTGGCTAAGGAATTGGCTCGACACAAGTAATTATAATTACAAACACAATGTACTGTTTATATTTAAAGACGATATGTGCTCCATGTATATATGTTAATGTAATATAGGCTAATATAAAAAATGTGGTTATAATGTTAAAATATGATATATAATACCATGAGCCTCTGAATATAAGCCCTGGGCTTATATTCTTTTGTAAGCGATTTTTGAAGGGCTAAAACAAGGGGGGGGGGGGGTATATATGGGAGCGTTATGGACGATCTTTTGTGTTTACTACTTAAGTCAGTCATAAACAGGAAAATAAACATGCATTAATATGCTTTGGTTAACAGTTTTTAAATATCGTTATCTGCTACATTTATGTTAAAAGACAATGTCAATGTTGAATAACATGGTGGGCTACTGGGTTTATATTCAGGGGACTTATGTTTGGGAGGCTTATATTTGGGATGAGGTAAGTGTTATATTCAGAGGTTTACAGTATACAGTTGAAAAAGCTTGTATTTTCTTGTCATAGACACACAGGGTTCTCAAGTCGATCCAATGGTAATTTGATATCGCTGCCATCATCATAGTATAGTGTAGCACAGAAAGGCCTTGTATCATGCGTGCAGAAATGCCTTGGTCATTCAGTTTAGCCACTCGATCTTGCATCACAATAGAATTAGTTACGCCAAGTAACATGTCGTACACGTCAGGTAGCAGCTGAAATATTTTAATGTTTATATTGTAATTTTTATATTGTAATGTTTTACCCATACCTAAATCTAAGACAGTTCAAATCTTAGAAAAAGATCTCAGACCTATCTCACTGACCCCGAGCATATCCAAAGTAGCTGAAGAATGTGTGGTAAATAGATATATCAAAACTGCGGTTCTGAAATCCATCGACTCAAATCAATTTGGTTCTATTCCTAATTCTTCAACCACATTTGCTTTAATAGACATGTTACATCACAGGACCTCAATGCTGGACGGAACAGGAGCAACTATCCGAGTGTTTCTATTTGACTATAAAAAGGCATTCGATTTCATCGATCATAGTATCCTAAGGATCAAGTTAGGTGCTTTAGATTTACCAACTAGTATCATCAACTGGATTATCGACTTTTTATCGGATATATATCAAAGGGTTAAGCTGTCAAATAGTTGCCTTTCTGAATGGGGCCAAGTACCGGCTGGTGTTCCTCAAGGAACCAAATTAGGCCCTTGGCTCTTCTTAATAAAGATTAATGATTTGAAGAAACATAGTGAGAACTTATGGAAATACGTTGACGATACCACGGCGTCGGAAGTTGTATTGCAAGGCGAGCACAGTGAAGCTCAACTGATTGCAAATGAAATTTTAGATTGGTCGAATATCAATAGAATGCAATTAAATACTGATAAATGTAAGGAGATACGAATTTCTTTTGCACGGAATCAACCCGAGCTTAACCCAATTACAATTGAGAATCAAATCATAGAAGTTGTATCCGATTTTAAAGTGCTAGGTCTTAACATTAGCAACAACCTTACGTGGAATAAACATATCACTGAATTAGTCAAGAAAGCCTCCAAAAGGATGTATTTCCTTATTCAACTTAAGAGAGCAAAAATCCCAATACAAGAACTAATCACATTTTACATAACCTGTATAAGACCTGTGTTGGACTATGCTGTCCCGGTTTTCCACTACAGCCTACCCAAGTATTTAAGTCAAGATTTGGAACGAGTCCAGAAACGCGTATTTGGAATTATTTATCCCCATTTGAAATATGAGGAAGCTTTAAATCTCAGTGGAATTGAACATCGCTCCACTCACCATCAAAACAGCTGCAAGAAATTGTTTAATGCAATTATCAAAGATTCTAATCACAGTCTACATTACCTCTTGCCGCCAAGGCATAACTCCATCCACGACCTGAGATCTATTAGATCATTTGACGTTCCAGTTTGTAAAACCGATCGGTTTAGTAATAGTTTTATTATGGCATCGAGTAGCAAAACTGAATAGGTTTTACTTTTCATTTACCTATTTTATATTATTAATAACTTTTGCATGCTTATTATAAACAGACACTTTTGACAATGGACAACTTGCATGTTAGACTAAATTTTAATCTAAGCATAGAAAAGGGAATCAAACACCACAGCTAAAAAGAACATACTGAAATTAGTAAAAGTGCAAAATGTGGCTGCGAAATGTTGTAAAGCTTGGAAAATATAGCCTTGCAAAGTTTGCATATTTTCAGTATATTTGTATTACGAGTGGAAATTGTTACCATTTTCGGCTCAAAAATGGTAACAATTTCCGCACGTAATACAAATATACTGAAAATATGCAAACTTTGCAAGGCTATATTTTCCAAGCTTTACAACATTTCGCAACCAAATTTTGCAAGTTTACTAATTTTAATAAGTTCTTAACGGGAATTTACTTTTTTTTTTGCCTAGATCGGTTAGATAAAAAATTTGTCTAACATGCAAGTTGTCTATTAGTTAATTAATTATAATACTTTGATATATTTCAAAACTCTAATTTTAATAATTTTTAATTGTAAGTATAATACGCAATTCAGCTCATAGCTGCAATGTATTTACCATTTCTTAAATAAATAAATAAAGTATAAAGTATATCACTATTTGCCATAATAAGCCCACAGCCTGTTGGCAAAACGACCAAAACATATTCACCATTTTACAAATGGCCGAGTCCCGCCGAAATACAATGTCTCATCTTTTAACGAAACTTCAAGGCCTCTTTTCGCCATAGCAGCTTTAATAGCTCTTTCAATATTAATTTTGCCATTGAATATAGTTTAATAGTAGTGTGATTTAACGCACCTTTAAAGCGCGAATTTAGTAAGCGGAATAAACAAGAGCAATAAAAGCGCATGCTCCATTTATCTCATCAGTTTGAATAAATTTAAATTCGATTTCCCCAGAGTCATGCCACTACATAACACGCGAACAGGCATACTCTGGGAACGAGATTGGTGTATCTATAACTGAACAGACAAGGGTTAAATGACTGTAATCTATTTGTTAAATAGACATTTATACACATACACACACATCAACACATATAAAGGCTGTGGGAAAGTTCTATTTTTATCTAGAATCTACTCATCAATCTCAGAGCCAGAATAGTAGTCTCCTACGCATACCTACTTAGCGGGCTGTGCCCTCACGTAAGGTATGCTTATTTTGGCCAAGAATTCATTTCCTCAAAATTAGCCAATCACAGCTTTATCCACGAAAATTGTGGGGCTTGACCTTTAACCTTGAGGCTTGGATCTTCGAAAGTTTCAAAACATTTACTGTAATCTTGAACATTTCATATCTTCATTTGTACGTATTCATATCTTAGGGGCTGATTACATGGTGCCGAGCTGGCCCGGTTAACCGGGCTGACTCGTTTGTTTAGGACCTTACTGTGGTTTTAAAACTCGCGTAAAATGGGTTTGCGATAAATAATTGGTTTATTATAGATGCAAAATCATCCTAAACCCGATTTAAAACTCATTTTGCGGCCCAAGGAAGATTTTCGTGACATTTTTCAGCCCGGTTAACCGGGCTGGCCCGGTCCATGTAATCAGCCCCTTAAACCGATTATCTGCGAGTGCTGAGAGATTATTTGTTATACATATACCAGTCCACAAATTTACAAAATGGAACAATTGTAAAATCTGTTAGAATTTGTCGAGCTATTGTTTTGAACAGACAGTGTAGTAAAATCGAACAATATCACCTAAACTATATCGCGATGTTTTGATTACTTTACAAGCGTTTGCAGGTTACTGTTACACGGGTAATATCCTAATATACTGGACAAAGACGTCAAGACAAAGTTATAAAGTTACAGCGTACAATACTGCGGGTGTAGATAATAGATTTATAAATACTAATTGAAGATTACAGAATTCAGCCTATATGAAATACTGAATTGATTCATTGCATATTTCGGTTTCCATGTTTGTATATGACTAGCCAGTTTATAAGTACTAGATAAAACATGAGCATTCGATCTGTATATCTGATATACAAACTCGAGCCGAAGACGAGTTTGAGTTCATTGGCGAAGTAATTTTAAAAATAAACATTGCCTAAGCCGAGAAAATCAAAGCTGAAGTTTATGTAAATCAGGACAAATCTTTATCCGAGCATTGATTAAACATTCATTTCTTTAGTATTTTCGTCGTGAATTATTAATGAATCGTAATTACAAAAGTCGCTCTGATATTGAACGTTCGGAAACTTATAGTATATATTGAATATACATGCCGTCACGCAGTCGCGTCAAGTTCAAAACAAGTATTACCAGTGAATAGTTTTATATACATTTAAGCCTTCGACCTATCGCGTACATTCATTGGAAAAATATTCAATATTTTCTACTTCGACTGCTATTGATCAGAAAACTCGATCTGTTCACATTTATGGCCATTTAAATACATATATATTATTATTGGCCATTATTCGATTATCGCACGCTCCTTGTTTACACTTTACAGTTGACATTCAAAGTGGGCGTGTTGAACGCTATTGGCTAATGGAATACAATGGGAAGGCGAATTGCTAGCCAAAGTAAGCAGACCGTACGTGGCGGGCCCAAACCCGCTAAAGTAGGTCTGCATAGGAGACTACCAGAATAGGAGACATATGAAGATCTTGAGGAATTAGTTGTCTTCTGACAAGTCATGGTGGCGTAGACTGGACAACAGGACCTAACAAATAATCGTATCATGCACATTCTTTCACACATTTTACCCACTGTAAATAATCAAGCATTGTGTACATGAATAAAATACATGCATCCCGAAACCCCTTCAAGCTGCTCCATTTACTGTTCGGAGTACTCCAGATTTTCGGAACACTTAATGGAATGGAACAGAAGATAGTCACATGACTGTTCTGAACTGTTCTGACTACCCCGATTTTCGAGTAGGGGCAGCCAGAACAGACACGTGACACTGCCTATTTTCACGTGATTGTAAATCAGGCGACATATTTTGTGTATCCAATGCACACTGTATAGAGCGTTATTTTGAAGGGTTAAACGCTATATTTCGACATATACTTATCATATGCTATTTGAACGATACGGTTGGGAACGACATAATTTTGTTAATATTTTTATAAATAAAAAATCCCGTATAAATATCGAGCACTTTTAATTACAAAATTATCAATTCCCCAAACATATATATGTTAGGTATGATATTATATGTATTATAAGCTTCAATTTAAATTAAGAAGGCTCCCTACAGTTTCCAATATATGTCAGTGTTTTAAACTAAAAGCTTTTTGAATCTGAAAAACTTACTAATTTTTTGCACAACCCACTGTTTCCTCTTATATAAAAGAGTGATTTTAACCCACAATCGCTACTCTTCATGTTACCATGACAGCATGATGTCACCATCTATATGGTCTATATCAACCAAAAAAGCCGTCTTAGCGGACAAATTTTTTATTGCTGAAAATACATTGTTATGACGTTTTGAATCTTTTTTGAAAATTATTCGAAATTGCCAGTAT
Source organism: Paramuricea clavata (assembly GCA_902702795.2). NCBI lineage: Eukaryota > Metazoa > Cnidaria > Anthozoa > Malacalcyonacea > Plexauridae > Paramuricea > Paramuricea clavata. The sequence continues at coordinate 8,364 of CACRXK020003849.1, read as the reverse complement.
GGACAACATGGCGTCCAGTAGCACGGCCACGAGTAGCTGGCAAGATGCTTTTAACTTAGATCTATTGAGCGATAAGGATATTGAAAAGTATCTATTTAGTAATAATAAAGGAAATCTAAAGTGGTATGGCGATTTTGTGTTGCTACAAGAGTTATTTGACCATCTATTACAACATCAGTTAATCTGGTCGAAACCAGGCAGTTATTGTAGAAAACTCGAAGGAGACGGTTTTACAATTAGATGGTACTCCGATAACGGCACGCTGACAGTTAGCGAAGCGAAGGAGGAAAAGATTAAAAGATATCTTCAACACATTTCGACAAAAGAACCAGACTCTATTATTGATATATGTCGGTAAGTCACTCAGATAAACATGATATCGATGGGGAAAACCTTAATGTCAATGACGGCGTATCGCAGTATGAAACATCATTGAATCACGGCAACGAATCAGACAAGACAAATATAGATAGCCTGTCGACTATTTTAATTTTGAAGAAGTTAAATCTGTTGAACGGAGATTGGACCGAAAAATTGATGATATTGCTCTCGACATACGTAGAATTAAAGAAGCAGACAATTTCAAATCCCCCTTGTCACGCGATCAAGTTAAACACATTACGGAAGAAAATATTGCACTAAAAGCTGAAAATGCTGCCCTGAAAGAGAAAGTAGATTATGCAGTGTTGGTAATGTCCGATTTAAACACAAAATTAAAACTTCTCGAGGAAGAAAAGCAGAGCTTGATTACGGCATTAAATATTCTTCAAGTTAATGAATTCAAAAGCAACACACAAAACCCGGGACAATATGTATTAGCTAATATACAAAACGAGAAATCACAGCCTGAACAGCTTGAAATATCATCGGATAGTGAATATAATATTCCACTAGCAAATAGATATTCTACATTAGCTGACGAAGGCAAACTGAATGAAGATGAAAGTGAACAAACTACCCAACAGCAAGGGCAAGCGTCTGTAATTACAATGGAGTTAAATGTTCAACAACAACAACAACAATCTACCTGCAATCAATCATCTGAGCAATGTAACTCGGACGTGCGGGTTGATAATCAGCAAGGTCAATTGCGTGAACCTGCATCTAATGAACCACCTAATAATGGCAACTCCAAAGGCACCAAGCAAGCAGAAATGGCAAAGACGAAAGGTCGCATTCGGCCTGTTGACTCTAGGAACAGTGTCAATCAAGGTACCAGTAAATCTAATAGCGATAATGAAATGGGAAGTCAAGGTAAGAGTACACTTGTTATTGGAGACTCAATGATTAAAGAAATCGAAGTCAACAAACTTTCCAGATCAAAGAAAATTACCAAAATTTGCATGCCTGGAGCTAAGTCAGATCAAATCAAAGAAAGACTGCAGACTACTTTAAAAAGTACCCATTATGATGAAGTCATAATCCATGCAGGGGTTAATGACCTGTCAAATTCCCAGCCAGACCAGATTATCGTACAGTTAACAGATATGGCTGCTTCTGTTAATTCCTCAACCAAAGTTTCAATCTCCAGTATAATTACGACCAGAGATAAGGATAGAAATAGCGCAATAAATTTAATAAATAGTGAACTCAAAATTACTTGCCAAAGTCGAGGATGGGTTTATATTGACAATTCACGTATAGGCAACGAACATTTAAAATTTAATAGTATCCACTTGAATCGAGTGGGTGTAAAATTATTTGCCTCAAACATTATACGTCAATCTCTCAGGCCTGGATCAAATAGGAGATCAATGACCAAACCTGAAAATTTTCCGAACACTGTGTGGAGACTTGCAAAAGCACTGAACATGATTGCTCAGATTCCATAATTCATAATATATCCAATAATACTAATTCAAATAGTACTAATTTGAATAACTTAGATGATACAAATCCATATAATTTGAATATAAGCAATACGAATCTATCGGAAGATCCTTTCATACATAAAAGCCTGCCCACGATGGCTGACGGGGCTTCTTTTCGGGGTCAAGCAGGGGAAAATAATAACGATCAACGGTTACTGAATGAAATGACTAATACTAGAGGCTTCAAAATTGCTGCCTTGAATATCAATAGTTTACCAGCACATATTGATGAATTAAAGGCATATATGTGCTCTGGGTGCATAGACATTCTCGCAGTTAATGAAACCCGTTTAGATCAATCTTTTCCAAATAATTTAGTTTCCATACCAGGCTATAATTTAGAAAGAAGGGATAGAAATAGAAATGGGGGAGGCATTGCATTTTATATAAGAGATGTTATTAATTATGAGCTTATGCATGAATTAGCTCAAGATCCACTTGAGTGGCTATGTATCAAGGTACAAAAACCTAAATCCAAACCATTCATCGTTGGTACTTGGTACAGACCCCCTTCTTCAACCACTGACATTATGAATAACCTCGAATTATTAATTAAGAAGTTAGAAGTACTGGATATTGAAATTAATATTATAGGTGATTTTAACTTTGATGTAGGTGCTTCTCCTCCTAATGCACCTACTAAGCATTTCTTGGATCTCTGCAACTTATACCAGTACCATCAACTTATTAAAGAGCCTACTCGAATAACCGAACGCTCTTCAACTACAATTGATTTATTTATTACTAATAATCCAACAATGTATGTGAAATCTGGAGTTTGCCACATTGGTATTAGTGACCATTCACTTGTATATGCAATTCGTAAACTTTGTGTATCTAGAAAGGATCCTAGAATAATTCGCAGCAGGCAATTTAGAGATTTCAACGCAAATTCATTTAGATATGATCTCAGCTTAGCCCCGTGGCATATCATTGAGGAGTACGAAAATGATCCAAATCTTGCTTGGGATGCTTGGAAAACTATATTCCTGAAAATATCTGATATTCATGCACCCAAACGGAGTAGAAAAATTCGAAATAAGCACTCTCCTTGGTTAACCCCAGAACTTAAGAAATTGATGTTTGAGAGGGACCGACTGAAAAGAATAGCAAGTAAACATGATATTGAACACAACTGGTCCAAGTATAGAAGTGCACGAAATAATGTTAACAGATGTATTCAAGATGCCAAAGCTGCATATTATCACAATTACTTTAGAAATAGCTTTGGTGATATTAAAAACACATGGAAAGGTGTGAATGAGCTTATGGGTAAAAATTCCCATACCAATGTAATAAGCAGCATTAAAGTTGGTGACTGTAACTACACTTCTTCAAGTGACATAAGTAATGCTTTTAATAACCACTTTACTCAAATTGGACCTAAATTAGTTAATAATGTTCCCACCTCAAACTCTAACTTTGAGCAATATATTACCACTACCGATAATAATTTTTCTATCACTGAGACAAATAATACAATTGTGTACAACTTGATCCAATCACTTCCTGTAAATAAATCTACTGGTTTAGATATCATGCAAGCTATTAAAAGAAGCTTCGCCAATTGTTTTTTCATCCTTAACCCATATAATAAACTTATCCATAAGAAATGGGGTATTTCCCAATGATTGGAAAAGAGCTAGGGTAATGCCAATATATAAAGAAGACACAAAATTAGATCCTGATAATTATAGACCAATATCTATCTTACCGATTGTCAGTAAAATAATTGAAAAGATCGTTTTCTCTCAGTTTTATGGATACCTAATCGATAATAATCTATTGTCTAGTTCCCAACATGGATTTAGACCATTACATCAACGCTTACGACTCTTCTATTATCTACCAACAATTGGTACCAAAATATTGATAAAGGGCTATTTAATGGAATTCTATTACTAGACTTAAAAAAAGCCTTTGATACCGTGGACCATCCAATTTTATTAAAGAAGCTTGAGATGTATGGCGTAGATCCTAATTCTATCAATTGGTTTAGATCATATCTAACAGGTCGCAAACAATGCACAAGCATTAATGGCACATTGTCTAGCTTGCTACCTGTTACTTGTGGGGTTCCTCAGGGATCGGTGCTTGGGCCCTTATTGTTTCTAATTTATATTAATGATTTTCAAGCCTGCCTCTCTACATCGTCCCTTATGATGTATGCTGATGACACATGTTTAACTGTTAGTTCTAACGATCCAAAAGACCTAGAGCTTAAACTAAATAACGAACTTAGAAAAGTGCAAACGTGGCTAAGGGCTAATTAATCCTAGGAAGCCAAGCGAGATTAAGTAATCTGAATTATCGCTTTAACATTCAAATTAATGGACAGTCTATAGAAAGAATGTATTCTTATAGATATTTGGGACTTGAAATTGATGAATCATTAAATTGGCAAGTACATATTGAAACCATTTGTAAGAAGATAAGTGCAAGTCTTGGGGCGTTAAAGCGGATTCGAACTTTTGTACCCCAAAACACATTGATCCTGATGTATAAAGCCTTAGTGTTACCTTACTCAGACTATTGTAGTGAGGTTTGGGGCTGCCTAGGTAAAACCCTCTCTGAAAAACTTCAAAAACTGCAAAACAGAGCCGGTAGGATAATAACCTTCTCCGATTATGACGTAAGATCAGCTGGTATACTACACAGTCTTGGTTGGGAAACTCTTGACCAACGTCGTGCTAAACAGCTCACAACAAGTATTTATAAAGCAGTGAATAATTTATATCCCAACGAGCTTAATACTATTTTTGAACCTACCTCGCAAGTCCACTCTCACAATCTTAGAGGTAGTTCGCACAGTATGTTCACCCCTAGACCCAGAACGGAGGCTGGTAAAAGGAGCTTCGGCAACCGTGGGGCTGTGTTATGGAACGATCTTCCGGATGAAATAAGAAGTCAGGCATCAATATATCTTTTCAAAAATAAACTTTCTAACTTTCAAATTTAATACTAGGAGAACTCCAGGAGAACACCATCGCAGTCATTCCTCCTTGCGGATACAAGCCTGAAAACAAACAATCTGTCATCGCCTTGAAGATGCTGGCCTGGATTGCGGAACGTGATAACATTGCAATTCGCCACGCCAGGAACCACGGAGAGCAGCGCATTGGCAAGTATCTTGTCGATGGTTTCAACGTTGAGACAAATACTGTTTAGGAAGTCCAAGGATGCCTGTGGCATGGATGCGAAAGGTGTTATGCCAGAGATACCGTGAATCCGATCAACCATATGACCATGCAAGATCTTAAGAGGCAGTCCGTTTAAAAACCGACCACTCGAATTTCTTAAGATTACAGTGTGTGTGGAAGAAGTCATTCATAAAATGAACAAAAAACGTTGACTTTGAAATTGTAGTCAGTTTAAAATTTTTTTTCGCAATTATTTTCGGACGCGTTCGAAAACAAGTTAAAACGTTAATTACGCAAGTGATATTTGAGCTTTTTAATATCTCACAGTTCATCTCGCGCTTTTATCCTAACTTCTTGAAACTTACATATTTTATTATTTCCTGCCTAGGCATAAACCTAAACTAAAAATTATCCTGATTACGTGAAGCAAACAAAATTTTGTGTATTTTTAAAAACGTCTTTCAGACAGCGGATTAAATATTCGTGTTAGTATGCTGGCGGTAAACTATTTTTTCTCAAAAGTGCAACGGTATCAGGTATCCAATCTATTGCAGCTACTGAGTATTATGACACATCTACTAGAATAAATAATAAAATCTTTGGGCAGTGTGTTTTTCGCCTGACAAGCGCGTCATGAATATACTGAGTCAATTTTCGCTAATTCCTCTAATTATAAGCTATAATTTCGTTTTGTATTTAAGTAAATTTTTCGCGTTAAAAACATACAAAACTGTTTACTGTTTCAAATATGGCTGTTTTTTGGATAGAGAGTAAGTTATAAATATTCCAGCAATTATATATGCTTGAAATTTTACGTTTATGGGTATCATTAAATACTACATGCATGGTATATATAAACAAAAATGTACAAGAAAAGTACAGGAAAGGATATATGTGTGCCAATTTATAGGAATGCCTTGAAGGGCACTTTTTTCTGATCATAGACATAGTGCAGATTTATTTTGCCACTATAAAATGAAACAAATATTTTATACATGTTTAATATTTTCATGTTTTTTAAGAACTGTAATTACATGCTGATCTCGGTTAAGGTCCTGTCACACTATTCATGCGTATGAGAGAAACGTATGAGTAGCGTAAACCATGCATGTGCATGCATATGTCCGCATACTCAAAAAAATTTTAACCATGCTTACCTTGCATGGTTCCCCGATTTTTAAATAGACACCTTTATACGATTTAGGACAGCAACGGCCACAAATACAATAAATAATTAAAAAGAATTCAATAATTGCAATATATGAATAATTTAGACATTGTCCTCGCTTTGTTTACAACGCCAAATCACAGATTTCACGTCTTGATACAACGGCTGCATTTCAAGCCGCAACAAGTGCAACTTCAAACTGGCTTCAGCAGAACAGTCTTCCCAAACATAAAACCCATTAAATTCATACGATTGTATTAAATTCATACGATTGCTAATATACCACGATTGTCTTTAGGCCACTATTTGCTGTATATTAGTTTCTCATCCAGCCCGCATGCTTTTTAAGAAAATGGCTTTGTTCGCCATTATTATTGCCATTTTTGACCATTATTATAAATTTTGTGATGTCTTCAAAGTGAAATTTGAAAGAAAGACAATTAGAAACGTTCCCAAACCAAATGTTAGTTAAAATACAAAATTTCATAACCAAACTGCAAGTTTTTCCCGCATTACGTACACACTTATTACATATCCAAACTCAGCTATAAAAGTTCTACCGGAAGCCAGGGGCAGGGGAGAAAAACGCCAGACGTTCTGGGTACAAAATTATGAAAACATGCTTTCAGTTGCACTTACTGATTTTGTGCTGTTTTTCAGAAAGTTGCTATATAAATGCTTAATGCGCACTTCTCCAAAATAAATTTTATGGGGAGGGGAAATCCAGCAAATAATGGCATAATGGTATCGGCCCGCCAGCCCGCATCCACTTTAGGAGAAGCTCCGGATGAGAAACTAATATACAACAAATAGTGGGCTGTAATACTACCATTTATTTGAGGGAGTTTGTTTTGGCCGTCGTCGTCGCGTTGCCGTCCTAAAATCTCTCCTCCGTCCGATCGTTAAATCACTTGCCGTTAGATGCCTCTATATATACACCCTTTAGTTACTGCTTCGACCTTTCAGAGAGATTACGACATGCAGTCTTGGTTCATTTATTTGTTTGAGAATAAGTTTCACTTTCACTTAATATATACGCTTACTATAGCCTACATGTTTCGTCGGTTTTAATATAGCCTAATAGCTCAAAGCAACAAGAAAGAAATTAGTTTTTATTAAAGTTGATTGTTTATAGATTCTAATTTCGTACCTTGTCTCTCTATGCACATGAGAGCAATATAAATGTATAGTAGTACACTCATAGGCGTACGGGATTCATATATCTATTGGAGGAGCTATTATATATATATATATATATATATATATATATATATATATATATATATATATATATATATATATATATACAAGTTGGGTTTGTCCACTTTGCTAGAGTGCTCAACACAGAGATTGTGGAGCGAATTATATTTCGGAATGTGAAATTCAACTAATTTAAAAACATTAAAAAATTAAAAACTGAGTTCATTTACTCGAGTTTCACGCCTATATTGGCGATCATCAGACTACCAATATAGGCGTGAAACTCGAGTAAATGAACTCAGTTTTTAATTTTTATAAATGTATAGTAGTACACTCATAGGCGTACGGGATTCATATATCTATTGGAGGAGCTATTATATATATATATATATATATATATATATATATATATATATATATATATATATATATATATATATATATATATATATACAAGTTGGGTTTGTCCACTTTGCTAGAGTGCTCAACACAGAGATTGTGGAGCGAATTATATTTCGGAATGTGAAATTCAACTAATTTAAAAACATTAAAAAACATTAAAAAACATTAAAAAATTAAAAAATTAAAAAAACATTAAAAAATTAAAAAACATTAAAAAATTAAAAAACATTAAAAAACATTAAATTTTTTAAACATTAATTTTTTAATGTTTTTAAATTAGTTGAATTTCACATTCCGAAATATATATATATATATATATATATATATATATATATATATATATATATATATATATATATATATATATATATATATATATATATATAGCTATATATATCTATTGGTCTATATTGCCCGAAAATATTTGGGCCCATTTCTTGACTTTTCTTTGGGGGATCTTACCCTCCCCCCTCCCCCGAATTCAACAAGTTAAGATTGTAATGATTTTACGATATAAATATACTGTTAAGAAAGCGAAGAAAAACCTGAAATTACGCGTTGACCGACTTCAAGCGATAACGGG
>CACRXK020003848.1:0-34262 GCA_902702795.2 Paramuricea clavata | reverse complement strand
GTCTGTTGGTGGAAAGTTTTGGTTTACCAAGGCCTGAATCATTGTTTTCCTTCCGCTGTGGTTGGTAAATTTGGTAGTAAGTCCAGCTTTCGCAGCCATGTTCTTCATTATCGAATTTAGTTTATTAACCCCGGCGGGGGCTTTTTTGAACCAAGCTTTACATGAAACGGATTCAGGTTTCTTTAAATTGTTTACAGCAAGATAAAATGGGCTATCGTCGCTGTTGATTTCTGCCGGATGTTTTTCCGCAAAAAGTTTGTACGCAGCAATAGGATCTCTTTTATTTCCTGGTACGGAAAACATTTTTGGAGTTACTTTTCGCACATCTCTGGTGTTTTCCCCCGAGCGTGTTTTCGTTTGCCTTTCGTTGTATTTCAAATATTCCTCGCCAGAGACCGTTTTATGTAATTTCACGTCGCCCCAAGTCATATCGCGATGCTCTTTACAGCCACGTAATCCAAAGTGTATTGTATTGTTGAACCAAAGAGTGTTCAGTAAAGCATCGGGACTGGATGTGCCCAGCAAGTCTTTTTCATACAAAACAGCTGTGTCGTCTTCGCTGAGAGCAGATGAAGCATTCGGTTTATTTCCTTTTCCCTGTCGTTTTAAATCCTTTTGTTTTGAAACCAAAGCTTTTCGAGTCTGTTCAAACTGTAGATCTTTCATGATACTTAAACCATAGTTTTTCTTTTTTAAATGTCTTTCGAAGCTGGCTACCATACCGCGCAGGGAATGTGGCTCGTAATCCTTATTTTGTTTTGTACGAACCTTAATAATAAACTCGCTCAGGTAAAGGTTTAATTCCGCAGAAGGAATGTCCTCAATGCTTCTAGTTTCATTCTTGCTACTAAGAAACTCATTTAATAATGATAGATTTTGTTCAGTTTTTCTCTTTGTGTTTTCATTTTCTTGTTGTTTGATGAATTCGTCGACAGAAATGTCAAGGTCTGCAAAACGGGAAGCCATGGCCGGTAATTGGCGGGAAAATTCGATACTTTTTTTTCACATGTGAGAAAAATCGTCCGCGATCTCTGATTGGTCGGACGATTTTTTTCACATGTGAGGAACATCGTCTCAATTACGCAATGCGTCGTAGATGAGTTTTATCTTGGCACTTGCCGAGTGTGAATATTACGGTATGTATATAATAAAATATATATAAAAAACGTGACCAAAAAAACTCTTTAAGAAAAATTAGCACTGAAATAAAGTATATAATAATTGGAAAAGCATACTTCTTATGCAAATTGTTTCAATAATATAACCTGTCACTTTTGGATTATTAAAATATACTATATACTATCACTAAGTCATTCTTGTCCAATACTCTCGACTCTTAACGATCCGTGAACACCGCTAGGTTTCGTTCGAATCGTTCGAATGGCAAAAAAGTTAATTTACCCTCTGTATAAGTTATTCGTGGTAGTTTGATAATTATTTAACTTACTGATGACGTCATTACCTGTACAGAGGTCTAGTCTATTCGCACCATTCCTACGAATCGTTCGATTCGTGAACTCTCCCATATCCGTTCGAATGGTTAGATTTCACTTACTGGTGACGTCGTCACATCTATAGAGGTCCACAATAATATTCGTACAATTCGTACGAATCGTACGAACCGTTTGATTCGTGAAGTCTCTCCTATTCGTTCGAATGGTTAGATTTGTTAATCTATGTGTTTCCCTCGTTCTTTAGAATAACGACGTATACAGCTAATAGAAATGTGTCTAACAATGTACATGGAAAACGCCTAGATCTCTTACACATCTTTCCGACGTTCTTTAAAATAATTTGCGTGTTTTGTGCAACATGATTGTATTCGGAATGTGTTCGTGTGAGAGACGATAGTTAATCTATGTGTTTCCCTCGTTCTTTAGAATAACAACGAATACAGCTAATAGAAATGTGTCTAACAATGTACATGGAAAATGCCTAGATCTCTTACATCATCTTTCCGACGTTCTTTAAAATAATTTGCGTGCTTTGTGCAACATGATTGTATTGGGAATGTGTTTCGTGTGAGAGACGATAGTTAATCTATTTCAGTGTTTCCCTCGTTCTTTAGAATAACAACGTATACAGCTAATATAAATGTGTCTAACAATGTACATGGAAAACGCCTAGATCTCTTACATCATCTTTCCGACGTTCTTTAAAATAATTTGCGTGCTCTGTGCAACATGATGGTATTCGGAATGTGCTTCGTGTGCGAGACGATAGTTAATCTATTTCAGTGTTTCCCTCGTTCTTTAGAATAACAACGTATACAGCTAATATAAATGTGTCTAACAATGTACATGAAAAACGCCTAGATCTTTTACATCATCTTTCCGTCGTTCTTTGAAATAATTTGCCGTGCTTTGCCTTTGCCTTTGTGCAGCATGATTGCCTTCGGAATGTGCTTCGTGTGAAAGGAGATAGTTAACCAATGTGTTTCCCTCGTTCTTTGAAATAATAACGTATAGAAGTGGATCTATTAACAATGTGTATGAAACACGTTTACGTACTTTGTATAAAAGTGTATAAATGTACTGGTTCTTTGAAATAACTTAACCTGGCCATTGTGAGAGTGAGAATTAATACGTTTCCCTCGTTCTTAACTCAACACGATTCATTCAATTACACAACGGAAAGAAGTACATATATATATGTGTCAGTTTATGCAAATTCTACATTTACCCCTTTCTTCAAAGCTCGAAACGCTGAAGTTATTAAGACTATACTCTACAGTTACTAACTTACATTTCAATTTAATATTGTAAGTACTGTATATCATGCACTGACACTGTCATGCATGTTTGTTTCTAATTGTCATTTAGCTTGCGTGATTTTATGTGCCAGGGTCAGGGAATCCGGACGCCATGCATATACTGTTGACAGCAGTATAAGAACTATCATCAACTACATGTTTGTGTTCTTTCAAATTTGATGTGTTTATTGCGATAAACTCATTAAAGTTGCCTTCAATTTTTGACATAATATAGCTAGAGCTCATTTAAGTTTTGTGAACGCGGACACTGACATTAATTGTTTCTTGATAATTATTTCAATGTTTTTGTCGTTCTGATACATGCATAAACTGAACTTGCATAATTTAGCTAGTCCTAATTTGTGTGGCAATATGGCATATCTCTTATTTGTTTGTTTCCCTCTTGCGCGAGGCAGCACACTATTCTTGACACACGGTGGTTTCTCCAGAGTCCACTCGACCCAGTCTTTCGCGCGATCCATGTATTGTCGAGATCTCGATTTGTGTCTGTCTGTAAAGATGATTTCCGGGAGGAATAATTAAGCTTCAGGAAGTTTTTTAAAGAGGGGGGCGGACAAACCATACTTTATTTTGTATTGTGCTGATTTGTGCAAGCAGTTTTACGAGATCATACAAGTTTATATGTTGGAAACAGTTGGATTAATGGATAATTTGCAAACGATTGACATTCGACAATATCAAAGAATAATCAGGTAAGAATGGTTTTACTTCTTTCTGATGATATACATGAGCCATGAGGCATTTAATATAGGTATTCAGATCTGCACAGTTTAGCATTCGATACAGAGGTATTGAAACATATGATTTCATGATGTCAATAATGTCTTATTTTATATACAAGGAGTCAAAATGTACTTTGAGTTTAATATTCGTTTGTGTGCATGGCGATGTGCATGCAAGGCAATGAGTTTATAGTGTTCATAATGTTAGATGTTTATAGCCATTGCGCATGCTTTCAGCACGTACGTTTTCAAAACAAATACGGACTGTTATAGCAACCCAGTGTAGGGATTGTTGTCTGTATATATTAACTTATCGGGTTACCAGCAGTTACATGTAAATAGCATATTAACCGACTTTTGTACAAGGTATGATGCCTGATGGCCTGTTTATATCTCTGAGACATGTCCTTCTGTTAACATAATATGAAATAATCCTACCGACCTATACTCATACATTCAGTGGCTGTGTCACTACATTTCTGGGTGTGCTATATTCTTCGATAATGCTCACAAATTCTTTCTGATTATATAGTTTTGCGGTTCTGAACCTGACTCGTCCCCAGTCGTCTCTGTGCTTCTCCCTTCCCTTCTACCCCTGCGCGCGCTTTCCAATTCGCACATGCTCACAGAGACGACTGGGGACGAGTCAGGTTCTGAACTGAGTACAATGAATGAGTGGTGTCATCTGAAGCTGACATATATTAATTAAACAAAAATGTCAACAAATACATTTTGTCTCCCCATCAGATTGTTCGGTTGTTAATTTGCAATAGGGGTAGCCTTGGAGGTGCCATGTAAATAATAATTGGAACAAAAACTGACTTAGTATTTCTATATATGACAATATACAGTATTCAGTAGCTAGCTAGCCATGATAACTGGTCATGCTATCCTAATAAACCTGCATCATTTGAATAATGCACCAGTGAATGTAAATCCCCTCCCCCCAACCGGGGGGGGGGGGCGTGGGATTTAGCGGGGAAAGTGGTCAGTTTTGATTGTGAATATGTCCCCAATGATGGGGACTTGGATGACATTCTCTCTTGCGGTAGACGATGCGGGGCGAAAGCAGGGGAATGGAATCAGTTGTTAACATATATATCCTGTGTTGCTGTTTTAGTTTTCTTTACAAGAAAAGTTTAAATAACAATAACATTGATTTTCTTTTCATCTTTTGCTGATCTATGAAACATACAAAACTATTTTCCCGGTGTTGAGAAACATGTGGGGACATTGATTAATCCCTGATTCAGAAAATCCGGCTGCTGCCTCTCATCCCTTGGGGGTGAGGCAGCACTTTCCTTGCGATAGTAACTCCTAGTCTAAATTGTATCAGTGGTGTTATGTATCAGCGCCTTATTTTTTGGGCCTTAGCATGCTATATTCTCCTGTGACTGTCTGTGTTTTTTTTATTATTTTACCGGACATACCGCATTATGCAATTTTATTCTAATTAATATTTGGCACGCAAAAGTAGCCTCGTCTCTCATATACGAACTATAATATAAGAAGGGTTTTTTTTATGTTTATATATACGAACTATAATGTAAGGGCTTTTTATGTTTCTGTATATTATCTTACTTCTTATTATGTGTTTAATGTGCCGGATTCAATTTAATTTCATTACGCAGATTGCATTTTGTATAAGCATTGTATATATATTGTAGCCTATTGCAAAGAATTCAAGACTTGTCTTAGAAAACCATGAGATATACATGCAGTATATTTAATTATTCTTTAGCCCAAATAAATTGTTGAATTAGTTCATAGCGAAAATCACTTATATATGTCCCGGTAAACTGATTCTTTCAAGAGTTAAGAACAATTGAAATTAACAAACTCAATGAATGCATATAACATTGCGTGTCACAGTTGCAGTCCGCTAGAAGTGACGGCGTGCATGCCAATATGGCCGTAACCTTTCTCAAAAGGCGTATAATCCTATAGCCGTACAAACCTCAATTGCCCGATAACATACGAGCTATAATTGAAAATGCGCTATATATGAGACACAACATCAGTATAGAAATATAACTATAACCGGCCCTTGTCCTTACATTGTTCCTTTGAAATGTAGTTTAAGTAGTCAAATAGAGTTAGAAAATTGCCTTTAATAAGGAAATTGGGACTTCACGAGGTATATGAACAACCGAATTTTAGTACTGCTTAATACCTACATTATATATTTTCATTATTTCGTTTTTTTCATACTCCTAGGAAAATAGTCATGTTTAATGTTCTTGTGTCTATACAGTTTAGGATAAGCAAATTGGGAATAAATTCATCTGTTTATCCTCAAAAATAAAGCGTTATTAAAGTGGACAGTCGGACATAGGTTCGGTGTGCGCAAATATACATAAATAGGGTATCAAATAATGTCACGAAACTGGCTTGCAGTCACGATACATGAATATCTACATTAATCAATCCTACCATCACTCGAATTTCATCCAGATTGGGTTTTTGTCAAATGTCTTGTGGAATGGCATAAAGTGTGCGAAGATATTGAAATTTACAAACAATCACTGTATAACTGCACCTACGAGCATATTTCAAGGGAACGTCTTATTTTATTTCGGTCTTTGAGTGGAGAAGTATTTTTTTACCTTAAACTGTGGCCAATGTGGGTACGAAGGTTATTTTTGCAAAAACCAATTGATGACAAGAATGCATTTAAGTTGCTATGTTTTCTTATCAGCAATGAATGCCCACCATTATATTGTTGCAAATGGATTTATCATCTCAATTTTGGAACGGTCGCTACAATTTATGTGCAAACTGGAAAAAAGAATTACTCAAATGAAACATTTTTTTACTAAATTTTCTTCTAAAAAACATGAATGGTTTTACTACGATTTAATATTACAGAGGTACGTTTTCATGGATGGTTCGGAAAGAAAAAAATGATATGAGGAACGCTTCAATCATATAACTGATGTGTTATATTGCATGTTGTTAAATTTGTGTAGTGGGTGCATGATTAACATGTTTAAAAATTATTTTATTTTGCTGTAACTCAACTGATGATTTTGCAGTCTTGAACAGCGTCACTGTAGTTATCTATCGGTGTTAGGGTATGAATGATGGGAACTGAGTTCCTTTGTTATTTACACTTGGAATTGATGGTGTGCATTTAAAATAAACACGAAATAATCTTGAATAGACTAGTACACCTGAAGTAACTATATTTATACACTAGCTATTACATTAGACTTTGTGCAGACTATATATTATAGCTAGTGTTAATTTGTTTTGAGTTTACCTTTTACCTATTATTGTATAGATAGCATTATGAATGTTTGAAAGACTGTGGACGAGAGCGGGAAATTTATTGTTAATATATTCTAATGGGAAATTAATGAAATTTATTGTTAATATGTCGATCATTCCATCCGACTCCAAAACAAAGCCCCGTTTACACTACGCTCAATTTTTGGTACGGCATGGATAAAATTGGTACCCGTACCACTTTTTCGTTTCTTGGACTATTTAGGTAGACCTATTTAGGTAGTCCAAGAAACAAATAGTGGTATGGCACGAAAAATTGAGCGTAGTGTAAACGGTGCTTAGCTAAATAGGTAGTCCAAGAACCAAAAAATTGATACGGGTACCAATTTTATCCGTGCCGTACCAAAAATTGAGCGTAGTGTGAACGGGGCTCAAATAGCAATCGGGTTTTTCGCCACTTTTAAACTCTTCCTGCAGATAGCTTCATCGAATTTGTAAATGTTTTTGTACGAATCAAACCAATAGCCAGACCAAACTTAAAAAAGTCTATACCACTGTTTTTCAATTAATTTTCTTCACATATAACAGCGTGATCACAACCACCTTCCCTCAGACTCGTTCTTTATAAACAGTTTTATTAAGTAAACATACATTTTCCCTAAATCAGACAATAACTTCATGACTCTGCACACTCGGCTTCCCATGTTCTTTAAAAGTAAACATGCATGCATTTGCGGCACTGGTATCATTGTTGGGTTAATATATAAAGGGTTTGTAATCCAAGTGATTATATACATTTTAAAACCTGACCAGGAACGACTGCGAAAAATGCAGCACAAGGTCCTCTGGTAGGAATTGAACCTACGCCCTGCACCGAAATCGCAGGGTCGTAGGTTCAATTCCTACCAGAGGGCCTTGTGCTGCATTTTTCGCAGTCGTTCCTGGTCAGGTCTTAAAATGTATATAATCACTTGAATTACAAACCCTAACATTCTAATATTAATTCCACCAAGTGAAGTGCAAGAAACCACGCGTCATTCAAGTCCACCTTAATATATAAAGTCATCTTTATTTGTTATTTTCATGTATGGTAATTTGTTTGATATTTTATATCATCGTTTTACATTTACAAGCAGAAACTTATCTGTTTGGACTATTTTTTAGTTCAGGTTATATAGGTCACGAGAACAGTATTAATAATAATAAGTTTATAACAGAGCGTATAGTATCTGAATTTTAGATATCGTATGACAACACAGCGTAACAACATACCATGCGTAATCTAAAATTATCATAATATTAACAGTTAATCTGCAAAATGGCTTGAAATATTCAAGTGTCAAACTAGATTTGAAATACATACAAAAAAATTAGAAAGTACATATTGAAAAACAGGATTTGCATTATTAATTGCTAGCTTAGAACTCCTGTGGTAATAATTGGCTATATCGCGCAGATCATGGTGGCGTTTCTCGCGAGAATCAACACTTGTTGATGCATGATCTTATAGGTGATAAATGACAAATACATTTTACATTATAAAAGCATATATGATACATCATGTAACGCGATACGCATGTATTATAAAAGGTCGCTCACACTCAAGAGTGCAGGTAAATGCGTAATACATGTGTAATATATACTCAGCTTCCGCAGAGTATATTATATACATGTACTGTATTACGAATCACGTTTGACTATATAGCTCTACAGGGATAACGAGGGATCGTATGTAGTGTTTCTTAAAGAACGAGGGATTGTTGTAATCATGTTAATGTCTGATATAATCAAAATGTATGTTTTATAGTTAATATAGTGTTTGTTAAAGAACGAGGGATAGTTGTAATCATGTTAATGTAAAGAACGAGGGATGGTTGTATAATGTCTGATATAAAAGGGAGTGTTAACGCATATGCCGCAAGACCGTCTGTATTGAAAGTTACGGATCGTAACGATCCGATAATAGATGCCTATCAACTGGACATATATGCCTGTGCCGTCTCTGGAGGCAGTGAACGCCTGAGCAGACATCTTGCCCATTTTACTGAATAATATTGCAGTTTTAAGAATTGCAATTTTATTCATTTCAAGATACTCGTTTCCAGCTATGGTCAAGGAATTCGTTCTTCACATGGTTTCACAATTTTATTAAATTTAAACATAAATAACATACAGTACCAACACGCAAAATAGCAAAGCTAATCGAGGCGTGTATATAGTTATACAAATCAAAATTATATGCTCATTATATTTATTATTAATGTAACAATGTAAGGTGTTACATGAATAACTGATCTTAATAAAAGTATGCTTTTGGCATTGAATTATATACTAAATATCTAATATTTCGCATATATAACAACCACTTAATAATTTCTTGAATACTATACTATAACAACTATATCATGAGAATCTTAGAATTATTTTCAATGCTTGACAATTTGTTGAACTATTGTGGGTACATCAACATAATCATCCTCAAGCTCAAGTATTGTTAAAAGGGTTTTCTTTATTATTTTATTGAAATTCGTTCTTCCCAATTCACTCACATCAGTGCAAATATTATTCCAGAAGTACCCTCAGGATCGTTATAGCTTGTAGCATGAGATAATTTGATTCTTTATTCCGATGCAACAATTAACGAACCTAATGGCCAGTAAGCAAACATGTTATATTTATATTATTGAATTATTAGTAAACTGCTTGTCTTTCGATTCCAATTTGTTTGACATTTTTATGTTGTCAGTGGGAAACCATTTCGCACTATTTCGCACGCACAAGTGGACCAGCATATAATTTTGCGCTAATTATTCTTTCAAACTTTTTATTTTGTGCGACACAATTTGCGCGATTTTGCAAAACGCATGAACTTTAATGTCACCTTGTTGAATAAAAATACATTTTAGCTGTTGAATGCCCGTGCAACATACAAACTGACCAATCTACGAAGATATTCACCTAGAGCGAACTACGAACCCGTTTGATACTATGAACCTGACGAATCTGGCCATTCGAATGATTCTGGGACCAATGACGGTTCGAACGATTCGTACGAATCGTACGAAGACATTCAGCTACATTGATACTATGAAACTGACGAACCTGACCATTCGAACGAATCTGAAAGCATTCACGAATCGAACGGTTCGTACGAATCATACGAATCCACGAAGACATTCACTTAGAGCGAACTACGAACCTGTTTGATACTATGAACCTCACGAATCTGACCATTCGAACAAATCTGGGACCACTCACGAATCGTACGGTTCGAACGATTCATACGAATCGTACGAATCTACGAAGACATTCAGCAATATTGATACTATGAAACTCACGAACCTGACCATTCGAACGAATCTGAAAGCATTCACGAATGGAACGGTTCGTACGAATCTACGAAGATATTCGCCTACATTGATACTATGAGCCTCACGAATCTGTCCATTCGAACGAATCTGAAAGCATTGACGAATCGAACGGTTCGTACGAATCGCACAAATCCACGAAGACATTCATTTAGAGCGAACTACGAACCCGTTTGATACTATGAACCTCACAAATCTGACCATTCGAACAAATCTGGGACCACTCATGAATCGTACGGTTCGAACGATTCGTACGAATCCATTCAGCTACATTGATACTATGAAACTCACAAACCTGAGCATTCGAACGAATCTGGGACTAATCACAAATCGAACGGTTCGTACGAATCGTACAAATCTACGAAGATATTCACCTAGAGCGAACTACGAACTCATTTGATACTATGAACCTGACGAATCTGAACATTCGAACGATTCTGGGACGAATGACGAATCAAACGGTTCGAACGATTCGTAGGAATCGTACGAATCTACGAAGATATGCAGCTACATAGATACTATGAACCTGACAAACCTGACCATTCGAACGAATCTGGGACTAATCACGAATCGAACGGTTCGTACGACTCGTACGAATTGTACGAATCTACGAAGACATTCACTTAGAGCGAATTACGAACCCATTTGATACTACGAGCCTCATGAGCCTGACCATTCGAACGATTCTGAAAGCATTTACGAATCGTACGAGTCGTATGAATCTGCGAAGATATTCACCTACATTGATACTATGAACCTGACGAATCTGTCCATTCGAACGAATCTGAAAGCATTGACGAATCGAACGGTTCCTACGAATCGTACGAATCCACGAAGACATTCAGCTACATTGATACTATGAAACTCACGAACCTGACCATTCGAACGAATCTGAAAGCATTCACGAATCGAATGGTTCGTACGATTCGCACGAATCTACGAAGATATTCACCTACATTGATACTATGAAACTCACGAACTTGACCATTCGAACGAATCTGAAAGCATTCACGAATCGAACGATTCGTACGAATCTACGAAGATGTTCACCAACATTGATACTATGAAACTCACGAACCTGACCATTCGAACGAATCTGAAAGAATTCACGAATCGAACGGTTCGTACAATTCGTACGAATTGTACAAATCTACGAAGATATTCACCTAGAGCGAACTATGAACCTGTTTGATACTATGAACCTGACGAATCTGACCATTCGAACGATTCTGGGACCAATGACGAATCGAACGGTTCGAACGAATCGTACGAAGACATTCAGCTACATTGATACTATGAAACTCACGAACCTGAGCATTCGAACGAATCTGAAAGCATTCGCAAATCGAACAGTTCATACGAATCGTACGAATCTACGAAGATATTCACCTAGAGCGAACTACGAACCCGTTTGATACTATGGACCTGACGAATCTGAACATTCGAACGATTCTGGGACGAATGGCGAATCGAACGGTTCGAACGATTCGTACGAATCTACGAAGACATGCAGCTACATAGATACTATGAACCTGACAAACCTGACCATTCGAACGAATCTGGGACTAATCACGAATCGAACGGTTCGTACGATTCGTATGAATTGTACGAATCTACGAAGACATTCAGCTACATTGATACTATGAAACTGACGAACCTGACCATTCGAACGAATCTGAAAGCATTCACGAATCGAACGGTTCGTACGATTCGTACGAATCTACTCACCTAGAGCGAACTACGAACCCGTTTGATACTATGAACCTGACGAATCTGACAATTCAAACGATTCTGGGACCAATGACGAATCGAACGGTTCGAACGAATCTACGAAGACATTCACCTACATTGATACTATGAAACTCACGAACTTGACCATTCGGAAGATATTCACCTAGAGCGAACTACGAACCCGTTTGGTACTATGAACCTGACGAATCTGACCATTCGAACGATTCTGGGACCAATGACGAATCGAACAGTTCGAACGATTCGTACGAATCGTACGAATCTACGAAGACATTATTCACCTACATTGATACTATGAAGCTTACGAAACTAACAATTCGAACGATTCTGAAAGCATTCACGAATCGAACGGTTCGAACGATTCGTACAAATCTGCGAAGGCATTCACCTACACTGATACTATGAAGCTTACAAAACTAACAATTCGAACGATTCTGAAAGCATTCACGAATCAAACGGTTCAAACGATTTGTACGAATCGTATGAATCTGCGAAGACATTCACCTACATTGATACTATGAACCTTGCGAATGTAGCCATTCGAATGTAGCCATTCGAACGATTCTGAATGCATTCACGAATCGAACGGTTCGTACGATTCGTACGAATTTACGAAGACATTCACTTTGAGCGAACTACGAACCCATTTGATACTATGAACTTCACGAATCTGACCATTCGAACAAATCTGGGACCAATCACGAATCGATTCTAAAGATTTGTACGAATCTACGAAGACATTCACCTAGATTGATACTATATGACTTATAGTCTTAGACATATCCACAACAAGCCAAAGGACAAGTCATATCCTATCATATAACTATAAGACTCACGAATCTAACGATCGCCCTTACGATTCACGATTCGAACAAGGTCGAGGGTATTGGACATAAATCCACTAAGTAATATACTATTGTGCATAATGTACCTTCGCTTGAACTGTTATCTCCTGACTCACTTGGTTGCTTGTCATCAACCTCATGCACATGTAGTTCATCACTGGCCATTGTGTCAACAACTACCGGTGGATTGACATTGTGTCGCTGGGTCAAAAAAATGTCAATTTCATAAAAAAACTTCCATTTTTTCGATGCGGCATTTCCCGTTTGCTTTGACTTATCTTTTTCTTCTTTGTACTTCTGCCTTAACTTTTTTAGTTTGTTGATCAGTTCTTTCAGGGTGAAATCTTCGTATCCTTTTGCTTTCAGCCGAGACTGTGAATTAGGGAAATAATTTAGCTATATTACTTTATTATATCTAAGTTCATTAAAAAATAATGAAAACTGGTTGCCAATGTAGGTAGTGGAAGACAAAAGAAGGAAGTACATGTGGAAGATACAAAATGCAAAAATTGTGGCTCTGGGTCGTGGCCAAAGGGGATGGACCAGAGGCAGGTTTTCAATATCAATCGCCAGTTTTTAAAATCATTAATTAAAACGTAAAAGAATAAAAAATCAGCCACTTGCAACAATACTAAACCTTACTCTCTCCCCACATCTAACCCTAACCCCCACACTAACCCTAATACTAATGGAAATTCTTATTTCAATTTTGGAATCGTCTCGTAAACTACCTCAGATCGTCCATCCCTTTTAGAGATAACCCTCTAAGCAACTACTCACTGGATACCGGACATTCAAAATTTCCAGTGTCAGTGGGCCCTTCCTTGTTTGTATCCAATGTTTTAATACATCAGCATGAATTATCATTGACAAAACACAGTGGTATGATTAATGTAGACAGACTAACTATGGATATTTATATTCATGAATTATTAATATAGGACTAGAAACAATATTAAAAAGGGAAACGACAAAACGCGGACCCCAGGTCCGTGGACTACCTTCGTGGACCACAGACCACTCCCGTGGACCACTCTTGTGGACCACTTGCGAGGCACCAGATTTTTGGGGTTTGAATTCTTGACTGTGCATGGAAAAATGTGCTCGAGTTCAGTCATTATTATCATTGTGGAAACTTTACATAAAATGTGAAGTTCTAAATCCATTGACTATATGACCATTCTAAAATATAAGTGTGCAATTACGAATTTAATGCAAAGTTTCCGAATATATGCCCTTAAAATTGGTAGTTTTTTTTCTCGATCGCTACAGAAAATGCAAGAAAAGCAGTAATCAAGCTTCAAAAATTAATATTTTGGGGAGAGGACCTTCAGGCATTGAAAGGTCATTGCAACTTACGACTTCTACAGTTCAAGTGATTTTTTAACAGTAAAATTCGAATAATTACTCGCTGGGGCACTTGTGCCCAGGCGAGTATAGGTTTTGGCTTCAATCTCCGATCGTCGATAGCAACAAAATAGAATATTAATGAGCTGCTTGATCCTTTTCAAAATGGCGGGGCCTTTCGTGGAGTGGGCAAAATGTTTCAAACAATTTCGTGAAAATTTTGAACGAATTGTACCTGTTTTCTATGGATTTTGCATTGTGTCTAAACTCTGGATATTCTTGCTAGTTTATTTAATTTAATGCATTTTTCTTGGTGCATGACTCTGAAAATCCGAAATTTGGATCGTTGAATTCCTGTGCTTGGCCGTGCACAAATGCACAATCATAATATACTGAATCTGAATATAAACGAGTCATAGACAATTTCAAGGTAAAAGGTTATAACTTAAACTGCACAACATAGTTTTAATAAATAACTACTTTATGAGAGGCATATTGGTGTCATATCAATATAAAATTTATCGAACAACAGTCCATGAAAACTGTAGTGTGAAATATGATATTGTTATTATTGTATTTGTATTAAATGCCTAATGGCACAATAAGGATAAAAATACCACCGTCCGATTCAGCGTAAGAAATTGTACTTACTGATGCCAAATGTATTACTAAACACCAGTATTCTAGCGATTTATGGCCTTTGAAAATCAAGCGAAATTGTATTGTTGAAAAATCGCTCGCAGTACGTATTTGTTTGCAAATCACTCGCCGTTTGTCCGACCTTGTATTTGTAATGCCTATAAATGGCTCAATAAGGATAAAAATACCACGGTTCGATTCAGCGTAAGGAATTGTACTTAAGAATGAGAAATTGTACATATGGATGTCAAATGTATTACTAAACAACTGACAACAGTATTCTAGCGATTTATGGCCTTTGTCTTTGAAAGCCAAGCGAAATTGTATTATTTGTGGAGAAACGCTCAAATTATAAAAAATGCAGTACGTTTGATCCTTGATAACTTTGGTATCGTTGGTTTTCTCTTTTTCGGCCGTATACCAGTGGATTTGTGTCACTTCTCTCTTCATTTTGATAATATTTTGAGCCCAAAAGCCCCAAAATATTTTATTTTGAACGTTTTAAACTGGCAGCCGACAGAAGAATGTAGCGTACTATATCTACTATAAAATATAACTTTACTTGTGGGCATAAATGCCGGAAGTTTTATTTGTAGGGTGCCTTTCGCGCTCGTATTCGACTTTTCCGCTTAGTACTGTATGTATCATATACAGTAATGTGCGTATTTGTATAGCCCCAGCTCTATGGCCCCAGCGAGTTAACGCTCTTGTTCAGTAAAATCCTTTGACCACCCCCAAACCCCCCCCCCCTCCCCTCCAGATTCTCCACAGTATTCCTATATTTTTTAACGAACCCTGACTACATTTTTTCAGCATTTTTACAGACTTATTATTCACTGTTCATCAACAAAAACTGAATTGATTGTGAAATAAATAATGGAAATGAATAATGAAATAGTTCCCGCCAATCTCGGCTTCCTAAACTCGGGTTAATAGTGCTTGGTCGATTGTTTTGGCTCACAATGTATTTTCAAACGACGATTTCTGTATATATTCTGTTCAGAACTATTGCTTTTCGTAAAAACACCCACGGGAATGGGTTTTTCTCCTTTAAAAAAATGTTTTTCCACTTCAAGTCTCAATATAATTGTTTTTTGCAAACTTTGTTGAAAAAAACAATTCGCACTCCCGGCAACCACGTGAAATTCCCCGCCACAAGAGTCTGGGACTAGCCAAAATGCCTTTATAAATCCGCCATTTTGTGGAGACAAAATTTTTACTGAGAAGAGATAGGAGCACGCATTCTATGTCTATTATTTCTATGATTCCAAGTCACACTGTTATAAACACTTTACTGATCAATTTCAGTAGTAAATATTTGTTTTTACATGGTTTTTCCCATGTGAGGGCCACTATGCATATAATTGCTTTTAATGAGCATAAAAACCCACCAATAGTTACAAGCATTTTATATTACTGTAATAAACAATTTTCATATTTTACCCTGGACAGTGAGAGCCTTAAGAATTATACAGCAAAATCTAATATCTTGAAGATATGTTCACAATTTACTATTAACTTCTTGGCACTAAATGACTAAAAATCATGGGAGGATTGTAAAAGTCACCTCAGCTTTGAGCTAATAGACAGATATAAATCTAAACACATACCTCGATGTTGGCGAAGAATATTGCAGCAAAGTTTGGTTCTCTGACATCACACTGCTGGTGTCAGGTGATTCTGAAGTCCAAGGACTACCGCCACTAGTCTCAGAAACATCACTATCACCGAGATTTTTTTGCATTCATTTGATAACTCGATTGAAAAGCTTGGTTCTGGGCCCCACTTTGTCAACAAGAGTTTCAAGTGATCCTTCAGGCAACAAAGAAAATGCTTCCCCATCAACATCCTCAACTATAATATGATAACAAAGTAAAAATAAAACATGTATCAATCTTTTAACACATATAATAAATATATCGACCCGAAATCACAACAACAAATATATTAGTACACAGTATCTTTGCAGTCTTTGAATATGAAACATGAAGCTCACCTAAGAATTTCCCACTGAATTCTGCAAAGCCGTTGGACTCCAGCCACTGGGAAACTTCTCCAGACGTAAATTCACAACTAGGAAGGTTGTCCATCTTAAAGGTATTGGCAATAATTATTGCTTTATCTTAAAGAGCATGAAAAAATAAGCCGATTGGCCGTTTACTGCTCTATTCTATCTCATCTGGTTCCGAAGTTATACACAAAAATGTGTAACATATAAATTGCTGATTCAGCACAACGTGTGACGTCATTAGTTGGGTAAGTATGTTTAATGAATACTAAACTGAAGCATAGCTCGGTTATCATGGGCCCAAATCAAATGAAATTTTACTGATTGTACATGATGAGACGCATTGAAAAACACTTCTAATTTTGTTGCCAAGGTAACAATGTCATTCCCAGGCCCCTTGCGCCAATTTTATAAAACAGCTTTATTCATGGTACTGATAAGGATTAAATAATATCAGAAGTATGTGTACCATACCTATGCATGCCAATCGTTTACTTGCATGATAATAATTCGAAAATGACATACACATAGATAAATGCAACAAGTTATTCAAAATCAGTGTAAGGGGCCTGGGAATGACTGTGTTGCCTTGACAACAAAATTATAAGTATTTTCCCATGCGTCTCATCATTTACTATCTGTATGCAAAATTTCATTTGATTTCAGCCAATAATAACTGAGCTATGCTTCAGTTTACTATTCAATAAACATACTTACCCAACTAATGTCACACATTGTGCTGAATCAGCAATTTATATTTAACACATTTTTGCGTATAACTTCGGAACCAGATGAGATAGAATAGAGCAGTAAACAGCCAATCGGCTTATTTTTTCATGCTCTTTCAGATAAAGCAATAAAAAATTGTATTGCCAATACCCTTTAACGAAAGACTTGATAATGATTTGGAACGATGAAATATTATAAGTTACAACATGATTTTGAGGTAAACCGCCACTGATGCCATTTTGAATCTCATTAACTTTGAACTCTGACCAAAATTTCCAGACGTTTTGAGTAAAAATTACCAAAAAAGCCAAATAAAACTGTCATTAGCCAATGAGATTGCTTATCGCAGGTGGGTATCAAATCTAGCAGGTGAGTATCAAATCTAGCAGGTGAGTATCAAATCATTCCGGCAGGCTGTCGACCAATCAAAACGGTTTTTGAAGCTCGTTTATGGGACAATACTTCTCAGATCACAACATGTGTAGAAATAACATGATGCAACAATAGTGCGATTTTCACTGGTCGAAATATCTGCAATGCGATTGGCTTATTTTTGACTATATTGACATATTTTTTTATTCTCTCTTCAAAGAAGGTTAGGAAATAAGCTATAGGGTTCCCAGTTTTAGCCATTTTTAGTCTTTTTACAACACATACATGATACATGCCATTGCTTTACTTTAATCCAATTAAGTAATTAAAAAGTTGTTATTGTCACTATTAGCTTGAACAAAAACAAATATATTAAAAAGTCGTTATTCTACTTATTGTTGCTATTAATGTGTTACTGAGTTTTATGTAGGGTTTACCTCCGTTACCACAGCAAGCTGGTTAAAAAACAGCGAGGTAGCTTAACTCAACTGCCAGGGCTATTTCGCCCGTTAGTGTTGGGGTAACCCATATGTGTAACCCTACCTATGTGTAACCGTACCTATGTGTGATCACTAAATCATCTATACTCGAACACAAGCACCCAAATGCAAAATTTTAGCAGCAAACTGTTATTTGGTATCTTGTTGAGACTTTAATTTTGGGTATTTGGTTATCTGGATCTCCTTCAAATTTGGGTATACTGTATTGACACATATCGCTGCGGACCTCTGCGAAGACAGTAGCATGAATTATGTTATAAATTTAGAATTCGTCTCCGATTGGTTGATAGTTATCCCATGCTTATCCAGCTTTAAACTTATATGACCAAGCCTTTTAAGGAAATCTGAGGAATTTTCAAAAAATCTGAGGAATTTTTAAGGAAATCTGAGGAATTTTCAACCATTTTAAGGAAATCTGAGGAATTTTCAAGCTCTTTCTAAGGAATTCGAAAATTTGATTGTGAGAGCAGTCAGAGCACTGATTTCAATCATAACTATGTTTCAATGTATGTAAATTAATTTCAGTGGATTGCCTCATGGCGAATTGATGGCTGCATAGCGATGTCAGAAATTTCAAATTTTTTGTGCGAGAAACCAGAGTGTTCTCATCTTTCTTTTTTAACATTCACATGTTACTTAAATCACCTACGAAATATAGTCACATCCATGAACAGGGATTTAAGGTCAGGTGTCCAGTGAAGCCATGCTTCGTTTGTATACTGTTATGCCGTCTCTACCATCACATGTTAGACGTAAACATCAGAATGAAAGATTCGACTTTCATTTGAACGACAACACTGATATCCCCACAAATATTCCTGAACGTGACCCACCGAACGAAAGATCTACCAGCATCAAGGAAAAGACAGCTGAGGAATTTTCTTTGAGACATTTTGCTCTATTTACTTTAAAGACACAAGAAATCAACCGACTAACCGATGCCACCACTAACAAGGTTTTTATTGATTTATTTTTACTGTAATACATAATCATAACAACACCTCAACACACATTAACACAAAAAGGCAGGGACCACTGTGACAACAGTTTAACACCAATTGTTTTTAATACTGTGGGTGCTATTAAGCCTGTAAACCTTCTCTTTTTTATCTAAGGTTATCGACAATACATCAGAACTACTTGAGCAACACAAAGCTCACATGAAGGATGAGGATGTTGATGGACTAGAAGACATCATAAACTTGCCACAAACTCCTTCTATGGACTTCTTAAGGACCACCAAGAGTAGGAATAATTATCTTTACTTTAGGGGGGAATACCTCTCAAACATGCACTGGCTAGGACCATGGCATCAGCATATTCAAATCTATCATGAACTCAAGGTTCCAATGTATGCACTAATCTCATACCAAGACACTCAATGTTTCACTCCTGCCTTGCTTGACTTGAGACTTTGGCATTGGCTGGTCAGGTGGCTCGTCATATTTTGGCAGATTTTCTAATTTGTTTCAGGAAAAAGATTGTAGTAAACATTAATATTGCTAAAATAACACCACACAAAACAAAATATCTCAGTTATACTATAGCTTTACAAATAAGCAAATTCACCAAAATGTGACCGGCCAATAGTTTACACCATTTAAAGGTAGTCATATAATGAAATATTTTCTACTTTACACCGGCTTTTCAAATGTATGAAGCAGGGGGCTTCTGAAGATTTATAAAGTACATTAACAGTAAACAAAACTTTTAAAGTGGATTTTCTCTTTTTGGCAATTTGACCTGTGCCAGCGATTTTTGTGACACTGTAATTTTGTAAATATACAGTATAATGTAGAAGATTGATATTTGGCATAGTTACTATAGTTACTATAACATGATCTAGTGGCTGACGCTCTCCAAATTTCAATATTTTTCATCATTGATGAATTATTCACCAATTAATGCTAATTATTCATGCTATACAAAACTACAAGGAAGTTCATGTTGGCTTTTGAACAGGTGTATTTCACAAGGTTGAAATTTTGCTCAATGATATGCAGATAAGCAAAGAAATTTGACAAATATTCTACCCCTTTGTTAAGTCATTTAACAATTTTTTTTCCAAATTTTGGTTTAGTGTGTTTTAATATATATTTTAAATATTGTACTTTCAGAATTTATGGTTACTTTGATGAAATATTTATTTATTTTTCATCATTGATGAATTATTCATAAATTACATCATAAAGTACTCGATTAAAAGTTGCAATGATTAAAAAATTGAACATTTCAAGAATTTTGAAGAAAATTGAAGAGTGTTGGCACTAGTTTAGGTTCTAAGCTTTTTAAAAATATATCACTCATTACATTTTGATAATTGGTTCTTAGGTTATGGTGTTTATGACGCTAAGCAATTTTGTCAAAAAAATTTTGCAATATTCATTTTCCTTCACCTCACCCTTCCAAAAAATTATATTTGCCCATTAATATCTTTAAAATTAAAAAAAGGTTGAAAGGGGTAGAACCACCTTAAGCATGTGGCCATTCAGTTGTGACATTGTGTGTAAACGATCTATATAGAAATACAAAGCACTAAATAAGTTAACAGACATCACCCCCGAGAGTATATCTGACAAGTTCATATATAAAGTCTTACCTTTATCGTACTATACAATAGCAAAGCATAGTTTGTTTGATTTCTTGGCTGCAGATCTCTTGTTAGTTCTTCTGTAAAATGAACTACCTCAGTGAACAGTTTGTCTTCTTGACACCCAGTAATACCGTCCCTGAGCTGCAGTATGATGCCAGCACTACGGATCATTTGTGCCATTACTTCTTTCATAATCCGCTTGAAGGGCCAAGCTATACTTAAGGGACCCTTCTTTGGTTTGTAATACGGTATAACGACAAACCTAGAGAATATGCTAAACGACCAAAAAATACAAAATGTTACTAACTATATGTGCAGAAGACTAATATCAAAAACCACTTCACTAAGTATAGTTTCGAATCATGCAATGACAGTGTTATTTACCGCAACATCCTTTCCTTATCATTTACCAGCACTCTTCCAATTGTCGATGGATTCATTGTGCAAATTGGAACTGTGCTTGGGGTGGCACAACTTTCCTTCCCTCTATTCTTTTTCTGTTTGGACTGAAAGGTTATATGGATCAAAGTTTTAATTTTTCATCCATATTTAAAGTCATAAAAATTTATTATACTGCTGGATTGTATGAAATGAATTTGGTAATCCCCAAGCCGACGGTGTGAAGCACTGTGCGAGGGTACTAATTCCCCCCGGCTATTTACACCCGGGGAAACAAAAGCATTAGTGAAGTCTAAAGTTCATCAATCATCGTGGGTGCTAAGCAACAAGCGACGATCTTGAGTGGGTGGTCATCCTCACTTTGACTTATCTCAAAAATATGGCAAGCAAGATTTCAATTTTAAAAGACATCATTAGGAAAATCATTTCATATACCGGGTGGCCCAAAAAAAAGTACTCCTGTTTGATTTATAATAACTTCTAAACAAGTAAAGCTATCAAACAGAAATAACTTGCATTAAATAGAGGAAGGACTAACTTAGATTTTGATATGTTACAGTTGTATTTTACTTAAAAATTCACGGAGATATTAATGTTAAAAATCGGGAGCATATTTTGGGATGTGTCTAAAATTAGCGAAAATCGGCGTATCAAATTTTCACTCCAGCGTTTGTTTGCTTAATGACATATCAGGGTAAATTGTATTTCAGCGAATTGTCGTTAGGGTTTGTAAGGGATATGGCGTAGATTTAAACATCTTACATGTAAGTCTTAACTTATTGTTTCCTGAAATATGAACGTTCGAAATTATGTAAGTATTTAATAGGTCTTTGCAAACTTAAGGTACTGAAAGACCATGCAAGGCAGGCGCTTCAATTTTTCTTAAATAACCTATTTTTTTATGTTTTTCATGGGTTCAAAACAAAGTTGATTATTTCTCGGTTAGAGCAGGATTAATAGATGTAATAATACTTTGTTTCATAATAAACAATTTGTCAAGTGTCATTTATTTACTGGTAATAGTGCATGTTTCAGTCGGGCAAATCTTGATTAATATTTGATACGCCGATTTTTGCATATTTCAGACACATCCAGAAATATCCTCCCGAATTTAAAGATTAATATCTCCGTGAATTTTTAAGTGAAATACAACTGTAATATATCAAAGTCTAAGTTAGTCCTTCCTCTATTTGATGCAAGTTATTTCTCTTTAAAAGCTATACTTGTTTAGATGTTATTACGAATCAAACAGGAGTACTTTTTTTTGGGCCACCCGGTACAACAAGCTTGAAGCAATTTTGTTTGAAGAAATGAGAAGAATTGGTTTATCGGGAAATCGGGAAATATACGACAAGTTTGCTTTGAATATTTTTAAAATGTTTACGCCGAATTTTGTTGCTTTAACTTTTTACGTAATAAAAAATATGAACTATAGAAGCTCT
This sequence comes from Paramuricea clavata, assembly GCA_902702795.2. Lineage (NCBI taxonomy): Eukaryota > Metazoa > Cnidaria > Anthozoa > Malacalcyonacea > Plexauridae > Paramuricea > Paramuricea clavata. The sequence goes on along the minus strand of CACRXK020003848.1, from coordinate 11,548 downwards.
AAGTTTCATAAATTACCGTTTAATTTGAGAAAAAATCTTAAAATAATGTAAAGGCGAACAAATTGATTTGAAGACTGAACTGAAATTACCTAACAATTAATTTTGTTTTATTTGTATTAAACTTATCATGTTTTATCTTATCGTGTTAAGTAAAAACAGTTTATCGGCAAAATGTAGTTTACTTGAATGAACATTTCAAAACATTTTACGAAGCGTTTCAAGTTAAATTTTACATTAGATCAAAGCTCACAAAATGCAAAATAATATACCTACAGTATATATTTCGGAAATTTATTGTTGTATAGTTAAAATTACGAATCTTTCAACTATTTCGCAGTTTTGTACAAAATATATGAAAATAAAAATTTAAGAATATTGTGTTGTCATGGCAACACTTGAGCGCGAGCCTGCGTTCAGTGCTGGTCATTTCTGAATACTTCATGTTTAATATATGGAAATATTGGCGAGGGGTTACTGCATGCATGTATTTCTAGTAGTAATTTATTCCTTACCTCATTGAAAGCATCAACAGTAACCTTTTCTAGTACAGACATATCTACAACATCGTCCCGCCAGAATGGCAAGCTCGGACAACTTAATGTGGCCATGGCACTCACATGTGAGCAATCTAAAACGGTAAAATGTATGACTTGAAAAACAATGGTAAAATACTGAATTAAAATAGCTGTATTACATATCTATATTTACCTCCAGTCTTGTTTTCATCTTGTCATCATTGCTTTCACTGCAGTGGATGACAATATGCCATGATCAATGTACATAGTGGACAACTGTTCATAATGCACAGCCAGTCCAAGTCCGCCAAGCAGAAGTAAATTGGAGCGAAAATTTACACCAACATATTTTTTGGATTTCCACCATTTGCCACAGGCTGGCACCCTGATCCAAATTGTCTATTAAATGAAAATTGTCAGGCTATAATTATGACATCTGTATTTTTCACAATCTCAATCATTTTTAAATATCACATTTACTTAACTATGCTGATAATTAAAAACAAAGAAAATATCAGCTGCAATTTTTGATAATATATACATTGTGAAAATATACTTTCACCATAGCCATATGGTGCATAGACAACTATTTGGGCAAATCATTTGAGAAGATGTAACATGCATTTTAGTATATTATCGGATGTCCAGGCGATGTTGCTAAATATTGCAGGAAGTGATAATTTATTACTGAAATACAAATAAAATATGTTCAAATATTTGAGAAGTTGATGTATAACGGATATCATTATCACTTATTTACTGAGGCTGAGGGAAACAGTGTATTTTGTAGACCCAAGACCCCCGTTGTTGCCCGGGGGCAACAACGATGGTTGTGGGCCCACAAAATACACTGCTTTCCCAAGGTTGAGTAAATAAGTGTTTTGTTATATGGTATATAAGTGTCAAAGTATGGTTATTGGAGTGAACTTAATTTGAAACCAAAACAGGATAAATGGAACGCCATAAATGGTTAATAAAATGAACTTTGGAACTTCACGGTTGATGCATATGTGCACTGCACCCATAATATTAGGCCAAATAAAAAAAATACTTGGTTAGCGTCACACTCTCACAAATTTTCAGAGGCGGGCGGGTGGGTTTTTAAAAAATTTTTACTCGTTTTATAATTTTTTAATAGTATTTTTTGGGGGGATGGGGGTGGTTTTCCCACCATATTGGTGATATTTTTTGTACTGATGTTGCAAAGGCCGCCATTTTGCTTTAAGAACCTTGTATACCCAAGCCTACACCCTCCTATCGATCAATATATAGCGCGAAGGTCTGAACATGAGAAAATTTTCAAATATTAAACTGTTTTAAGCTGTAAAACGAAGAGATTTACATTGGCGACTTACATTGACGCTAACCAAGTTTTTTTTATTTGGCCTTATTGAACGGTCAATAATTGTTTCATTGTGGGCCGGTTGACCAAACAGCAAACATAGAAATTGAACTTTGACATGAACTATATAACAAGGTTACAAGGTTGATTGTTATATAGTTACTGTTATATAACGTAACTGTATTAAAGTTATATAGTAACTTTTTTATTAAACATTTACAGCGCTCCACTTATTTCGTTTTGGTTTCAAAGTTCACTCCAATAACTGGTGAATTATTCATACTTTGACACTTATACCATATACTATATATCAAAACAAAAAATATACTGTTTCCCTCGCTCTCAGTAAATGAGTGATAATTATATCATAATGAGACGACAAGAAATAATTTATATTGCCAAACATTCGCTCGGTAAACAAACTTCTCTATGTTCACACACTATTAATTAAGTATTTTAACAAAATATACACAACAACGGTAGCTTCGAAAAAGATGTAGCTAGAGGAATGGTGCATTAAATATATAGTCGAAACCTAGATAAATAATAAACATCACATTGTTCATTGTTAATTGTGTATTTTTTAACAACTTTGTCAATTAAAATTTTAGAAATTTAATAATACCTTTTGTATCAAAATAGGTTAAAACAATATCACAACCTCCAAGGCTATGGTAAGGTGATTCATCCTTGTTTAGCCACATAGCAACACCATTTTCAAGGGTGACCTGAAACTTTGACACTTATATAACAAAACACTTATTTACCGAGACGTTGGGAAAGCTGTGTGTTTTGTGGCCCCTTGAGCAATGGCGGTCTTGGGTCCACAAAACACATGGTTTCCCTCACCCTTGGTCTCAGTAAATAAGTGATAAGCATATATGCGTGTATACAGGGCCGTCCCCAGGAAATTTTTCAGGGGGGTGTAAGGTCATTTTAACCGACTGACCAACAAGCTTGCACCGACCACCTGCTAGCCATGGAAGCTTGTGGAATTTCCGATGGAGGTCAACTACAGAGCCATTTTTGGATTAAGGGGGCTATAGCGAATGTTGAAGGTGTGAGTTTCTCAGGGGGGTCCAGAATGCTACCCCCCGGAAATTTTGAAATCTGAGACCTCCCAAAACCCCGGAAATGCAATCAAATTTACTAGTTGCTATTAAAACGTTTCTTAATAGACGACTCCTAGGCCCCAGTTACAGGATACCGGATTCGCATCGGAGCGACATCAAATTTTACTTGAGGTGAATTTGGCACTTAAAATTCTGATAATATAACATAATTAAACAAAAACTTCATATATGAAAAGTTGTAATAGCAGACAAGACTGGAAAACACCTTAAATTGATGTCACTCCAATACAAATCCAGTATGTATTCTAAATCACCATATTTGATAATTGAGGTTTTGGCAGCAATATATTGTGTTCAGCGGTTGTACCTATCAAACATGCTACATATACTTTGTATTGCTATGTGGTTTGACTGTCAATCTGGGCTTGTTTTACTAACCGATTATAATGATTATGAGTAAATTTCGTGTAACCAAAATTTCGGTTTCTTATATAACAGGTGAAAATCATATCGGTGGTAGCTTTATTCATCAAAAATATTTTTGTCTGCCGACTGAAATAGCAGTCCTGCCAACTGAAGCTTGGAATAGAATTGCTGGGGGTGGGGGGTGTCACACCCCCACCCGTAGCATGTATATAACAAACCTTGCGTCACATGCATTTATAACAAACCATGCGTCACATGCATCTAGTTTTTAAAATTGTCAATAATATGGACATTCCTAAGTATCTTAACAATTATCTGGTCTTAAGAAGCTCATTAAGAGAAAAATCCCTCTGTGACCAAACTTTGACAGATATACCTAGAGTAAACACCTCACTAGGGCAAACTATGTTATATGAGATATTAAAGTTCTCGGCAGCTTTAAAAACAATGCTTTTAAACATTTTTTAGAATTAGACAATTCTACACATAGGTGTAGTTTGTAATTTTTACTGATTATTGTAATATTGTATATAAACATATATATATATGTAAGTATTCCATAACTGTAAATACTGTTCACCTGGGTAAGACCAGCATTAATTAGCTGAATGGGTCTCACAGTTTAAATAAAGATTATTATTATTATTAAATAATCGTAAAAACGAGACAATTATTTGGTTTCCATCAACAAATTGTTGCATCTGCATGATACAGTGTACTGAATCAATGTAAGTTTATATACCAACCGATACCTGAACTGGAAATACCATACAAGCCATTTTCTTCACATTGGTATTCATCACATAGCTCTTTTAAATATTTTCGGAGATATTGTTCCTTGGCAGGTGGTGTTGTCCACAGTTTGCCTGAGTTGATCATGTTTAAAATTCCATTTTCGGTTGACCTATATCTCCATGTTTGATAATATGCATCCCTGAATGATGAATGATTATAAAATAATGTTTTATCAAATGATGTAACCTTAATATGACTAATGTGTTTGTAAAGACTAAAGCTAGATAATATAACATGAAACTTGTGCTCATATCATATATCCAATCTCACCATCACTTTCAAAATACTTTTGGTACCCTTTTTCTATCATTGAATCTTTAGCTGAAGACATTTCTGAATTGCTTTCAGAAAAACTAGCTTCAGAGCTACAGAGAGATTCGCTTAGACCAGCTGGTTCATCGGACATGTTCTCCATCCTGAATGTCTCTGCTGAATCATGTTATTGTGCCATTCGAACAGCCGAAAATTTATACTTACAGTAACATCAAACCACGGTTGTCAAACAGAGGGAGTGTTAACAAGTGTTGTCAAGTGTTAACAACAAATGTCAATAGCCATTCTCTGTGTGGGCAAAGAAGTATAATTGTGGAAAAACCATGGAAAAACCATGTATTCACACATTATTTTTAGCTTTAATTTAAAAACTATGAAGAAAATTCGTTCAAAATATGTTCAATTACCGCCAAAAATGTTCTGTCATAATTTAACTATACGAAACATTACAGTTGTGCATTCATTTTAAATGTCACAAAATTACATGGGGGACACAAGGGCCTGCTCCGGGCAGTATTGTAGAATTTGTTAGCTGCAAATGCAAAAAGGGTTGTATCCGCAAAAAGTCACACATGCTGGCTTCGCTATGTACTATGCTTGTTGTATACTTATAAGTTTAAATGCTTGTGTTGAATACTCCTTATTTACTAAATTTATGCTGCTATATTTTTGTATTTATAATACATATTCAGTCTTTTGCAAACAGGTTTAATTTGCACATGGTTTGTAAATTCTACCCTTGGGCAGGATGCTTTTGAAATAGATCATTAGTTGCTAGCCTTCCTTAGCCTTTCTTGGCCTTCCTTATCGTTCCTTAGCCATCCTTGGCATTCCTTAGCCCTAGCCTTCTTACCTTTTCTTGACTTTCCTTATGCTTTTTAAATTTGCACATGATCAATTTTCTGATTCTGGTTTGTAAACTTTGCCCTTGCATTGGTGTGCTTTTTTATTTTGAGATTGGTTATCAGTTGCGATGAAGCCAATATGTTTATTTACAAGTACTCATTATAATCTGCCAGGAAGGCTAGGGAAGGCTAAGGAAGACTAGGGAAGGCTACGGAAGGCCAGGGAACGCCAAGGAAGGCTAAGACAGTGTAGGGAAGACTAGGGATGGGTAAGGAAGGCGAAGGGAGTGTAGGGAAGACTAGGGAAGTGTAAGGAAGGCCAAGGAAAGCTAATATATTAAATAATGGTTTGGGTATTTTGATTGTTCATACATCGAGCTAAAAACACCCGCCAACTTTGGAGTAACTTTACTGTAAAAATTCTCTAAGTCCAAATGCGAAATTGTTGCGTTCTAAACACCCTCGTCAAGCCAAGGAAGCCTCAAAAGCCAAGGAAGGCTAAGGAATGTTAAGGAAGGCTAAGGAAGGCTAAGGAAGGCCAAAGAAGGCTAAGGAAGGCTAGGGAAAGCTAAGGAAGGCCATGGAGGGCTAGGGAGAGCTAAGGAAGGCCATGGAAGGCCAAGGAAGGCTAACAAAGGCCAGGGAACACCAAGGAAGGCTACGAAAGTGTAGGGAAGACTAGGGAGGGGTAAGGAAGGCCAAGGAAAGCTAAGGGGGTGTAGGGAAGACTAGGGAAAGGTAAGGAAGGCCAAGGAAAGCTAAGGGGGTGTAGGGAAGACTAGGGAGGGGTAAGGAAGGCTAAGGGTGTGTAGGGAAGACTAGGGAAAGGTAAGGAAGGTCAAGGAAAACTAAGGAGGTGTAGGGAAGACTAGGGAATGGTAAGGAAGGCTAATATATTAAATAATGGTTTGGGTATTTTGGTTGTTCATACATTGAGAAAGGTCCCCAAATCCTAGCCTCGATTAAACATGGAGGAAAGAATTTGACCAATGAAAGAGTCTCTTTATCATTTATTTATTTAGTTTTAATTTTATCCCCTATGTACAGTTCCATAGACAATATTTACATATTTTTCCTTATATTAATTTGGGCTAAAGGCCTGCTGGATACTTTGTCAGGCTTTTTGCTTTAGGCCCCTATAGTAAAGGTTTATAGTTAACTATTAGATTTATAATATTTTATTTTATTTTACAGTCAAATCATAGAGAGAATTTTCAGAGTAATAGAGGAATGATAAAGTGGAAATTAACTACAACACAACAAGACGCCTACTCAGGCATTCACTCCGGGTACAAGGCCTTAACTAACGGCGCAAAGCTACTTTAACGTATGCTTATATACGGCAATGAAGGTATCTTTAATGCATGATATTCAGTAGCATATTAAAGTTGGAAAAGTGGGAGAACTACAGTGTACCACTTGACCGGGTGACTAAAAACATATGCAATGATCATATTTGATAACATAAAAATAAAAGGACATTGTGACACTGATTATAATAAAAGCTATCTAGTTCTTTATTAAAAGCTCTATTTAAAACATGCGTAGGAGTGTTTTTTCGAGTCGTATATAATAAGTCGGAGGCTGTATTTTACAGATATTTTATGGGGTTTTTTATTGTCGAGGGTAGAAATTCGAGGGTGAAAAGCTTGAGGGTACATTTTAATAATTTAACAAAATAATAATTTAAGTTCGTGTTCACTTACTTTACTTTTAATTTTTAGCTCTTATTTTTATATGCAATTATTTTTTTTTTATATGCGATTACTTTTTATATGACAAATATTACTACATAAAAATAGACATGCCGATCAAAAGCTACAGTCGAGATAGTTTCAAACGGCATGGTGCATTATCTGCGTCATCTCGGATTGAATGTCGCAAATTATTGTACAGTCTATTCACTATATGGTCTATTGAATCAGAGTAATCAGGACTTGTTTATACACCTTTCCATTGCCATACGCCTTTTCCGGGTTCGCGACGCCATCTTCAAAGTATTGTTTTCGCTATTGTGCTTGCCCCATTTGCAAATTTATCTATAGGGAATGCCCGCAAATTTCTACCCTCGACAATAAAAATCATAAAATATTTTAGAAATACGACCCCCGGACTTTTTATATATGACCCTCGACTTTTTATATATGATTTTTCGACCCTCGCTTCCCACCCTCGACCCTCAAGAAGAACTCCTGAAACTGAATTACTAAAAATAGCTAACGTAAACACACCACATTTATCAAACACGCAAAGAAAATTATTTAAAAAGTAATATATTGTTAGTCGTGTCATATAGTTAATTGTCAACACTTTTTCAATGCATGGTAGTAAGTTCATAACTGGCACCATAACTCATAATTAAGTTATGTTGATATTTTGTTTATACAGATTGATTGTTTTAATTTGTAAGGCTTCTGTAAGTTTGTTATTATCAAACGTTTAGATTGTTTTTAAGCATCCTAGTAATGATTTTACTTTAAGACCAAGACAATGCAGCTGTCGAGACCGATTTTTAATACTCTATAAATAAAACATTAAACTGTGTAACAGACGTAATAGTGTTGGGTAAAGCTATCTAGTTATGACAGTTATATATATTAATTTTATATGCGCTTTTGTCTAATTCAAGCGTGGTAGACAATATTGCCAATATTGTTGTGGTTTGCGATATAAATTGCCTCGCAAATCGAAGACTTTCAGATATGTCATATGTCGAATAGATTTGTGCATTGTTTGTACTTCAATTTTGGCCACGGGGCACAAAGGGAGACTTAAAGAACACGAGTGACGAGTGTTAACACAATTTAACTACGTACAGTGTTGACAAAATTAAAAAATACCGGGCAAATATCAGTAACGAACCAAGCCAGTTGTCGATCAGAATTAGCTTTGCAATAACGGCAACCGCTACTAAACACGCGAGAAAGTCTCGAATTTCGATTTGTATTTATATGAACTGTGGTCACTGTATAAAAACGAGTGTATGAGAACCCCTCCATTTGATTATATTTACTGTAAATAGAACTAAATACATTGTAAACACAACGATCGCTCCGATCCACTACGAATGGCGGCTATTTTTAGATATTTTGTATTTTTGTAGTGCGTTGCGTACGGTGCACCTGTGGAAATGCACACTTGTGTCGCCTAAGAAAAAAGATCTGGCATTTTAATACTCCGGTACTTATAGTACACAGAGTAATTATAAGATAAAACATCACTGTAGATTTATGTTGCAAGATACAGGATAATATGTAAATAGAATGCTTTTATCAATTTTTTATTCTAGTGAAGTTCCATACATCAACTCCATTATTAGAGAGAGTATGTTTTACATAATTTGTTCTTTTATACCACTTGTGAAGTTTTGATGAGTTTCTTGTTCTATTTTGATGAATTTGATTGCTAGTCACAAAAAATTATCAAATACTTCAGGCAGGTTTTTAAGATTATTGAACAGCATTGTAGATGCTGTTTTTCTGCTTGTTTTGCTCTTGGTTGGCTATTGCAGTGGGAGTGCCAATGAGAACATGGAATATAAACAATAATATCTGAATATCTCTCCATATTATATACCCTTTGGATTTGCTTACTTCTACAAGTTTATTATCTCTTATATCTAATAGTATGTCATATATAAAAGGTGAGATTGACATTGGTATCAAGGTTACACTCTCGCACCTGGATGTCTTTCTGCTTTCCCGATGACTTTGTTGTCATATTTTTAAACAGGATTCTTTTGAAATGTTGTTTTGTTTAAACCTACAGAGACATAAAAGCCCTGTTTTCGGCGTTTCGTTGTCGTGAATCCAATGTAAACAACTTGCGGAAAGGTGTCGAAGAAATAAGCATATTCACGGATTTCCCCCAATTAGATTCCATTGAAATCTTTACCAAATGTTTGAAAATACACACAGATCAGCCAGAATATAAAAATTTGGACTATCGTTTAATATAGCATGAGAAAATCACCAAAATATCCATACATATGTCCATATTATCGCTCACTCATTAGTAAAATATATGGCAGCCATCAGGACGTTTCCAAGCTCCACATCTTGCTGTCTGGAAGAGCTGCCCAAAAGCAAAATAGATATTCACATTCTGATGCTGAAGCAGTTGTTCAAACCCAGGCGCGGATCCAGACTGATGCAACTGATGCGAATGCATCAGTCAAAATTTTCACACGAACGAGAATTGTCAACATTTTATTAAAATATATTTAAATATTGGTTGTCTTTGATCCAAAGTCCTTTAAAACAATATATTTTCACAGGAATGAATGTAAACAAAGCTATATTTCGCAAAATATTATGAAAAACGTAAACGCATATTAAATTTCGCACTTATCAAGTTGTACGATTTTGTGTCGCGACTTTATATCGCCACATATGTCGGTGTTTAGTTTGATGCATCCACTATTATTACAGCTCAGTGTATGCATCACTACGTGGCGTTGGGGCCGGCAGTGCATCACTACGTCACGTTGGGGAGAAAAGTGCATCAGTGGCGCATCGGTCCTGAGTCTTTTGGCCGAGTTTTCCCAACGACACGTCACGAAAACCATTGTTTTCATGCCTACGTAACGTTGGGAAATGGATGCGGACTGATGCGTTTAGCCCGCGATCAAAATAATGCGCTTTTGACTGATGCATTTCGCCCGCAATCAGAACAGTCAGTGATAAATTTTATGGTCGAATTGTTATATAATGGCGGGAGTATTAATGGAACATTGTATGTCGCATTGTATGGAAATATTTTACGATCTTTGGTGGTTCACTCAAACTCACTGAGCCTCAAGCCGTCGAAATTAAAAGGTTTGTCAGCTATTTCAGTAATTTCTCAAGGGAATGTTTGGGATCTGTGTACTGTGTTTATAGATGTAGATTTAAATGAGCGAGTCTGTGTGTGACTGTGTGTTGATATTTATAATAAATACTGTTGGTATAGGTATACTTGTCGTAGTATAAATATCACAATTTTACAAAATGTATTATATTTGAACTGTTTTAAATATGTCAACATGGATGATCCTGTTTTGGCTGTTCACATATAAACACTCAATATGCCATTCAGCCATTATATAGTGTGTGTGTAGGGGGGGGGGATGGAGGTTGTGTCTTAATTTGTTTGGAAATGCAAATTGAATCTAGATGCTTGATAATATTTTGCAGTTCTCCCTGAAATTCTTACAGTCTAAGGGACTCTGTCTAGGATCCTGCAACCCTTACTAGCAGCTATATTCCTGGCACCTGCCGGTTACTTGGCCGGTTACTTGTTAGGTGCTGTTTCCCCAAAACACTGCTATCTGTATGATTACACACCATGCCTTGGTTGATGCTCACACCCGACATCAATACCGGCACGTAATTAGATCCCTCCCATATCCAAATCCATCCCTGTATGTGCATCATTTTGGAATTGGGAAGCTCTTGAAGCTTCAAAACAATATTTTAAAGGGCAATGTTTGGTGATAGTGAGATATATTATCTCTATTGTTCCAGAATGATCACCTAGTACGTACCAGAAGCCATCAATCACACTAAATGGCATTACATGTATCAGGGTTGCCCCTGCCAAGGTGAGGGGAGAGGCACAGGGGGTGACCGGCAAATTATTGTGATGCTGAAAATAAAGGGGATTCACAAGTTTAGGAAGGGAATAAATTTAGCTGGGCTCTCTCAAGTTTGGCATGCTTTTCCTGGCATTGTTCATATGCCTTTAAATTATACTATTCTCATGACCATGGCTCAGCACAAGGTGTTAATTTTAAATGTACCAGTCTAATTAGCAGTTATGGGACCAAATTACTGTTCTGATCATTCTATCATTTATTTTCAATACAACAAAGGGTCATTGCATAGAATACATTAATATATAAATTGATAAATTATCGCACTTTCATTGATAAGTCAATGTACTAATTGAGTTGATCACAATATACTGCACTGCCACTGTTACTGAAGCTTGTCAGTCCTGCTCATGCAATCAGATACCTACCAAGTCCATAACTGCACTTCTCCCTGTCTATCCTTAATATCTTGAAACAGCAGTTTTGGATACATACAGTAGTCCTAGACACTCTCCTGAATGTACTATAATTTGGGATTCAATGCAAAATCTGTGGAGATATATTAGTCAATGTATTGTAGATATCCAGACTTCAAATACAGTAGAATAATCTATTTTCTGCAAATAGTTTCAATAATTGTTTATTTTTATTATTAACTGCTTAGCAACAATGAAAACTATTACCTAACACCCTTGAATACTTTGATA
>CACRXK020003847.1:0-34263 GCA_902702795.2 Paramuricea clavata | reverse complement strand
CTTGTTATTACATCGCTGGGTCTTCCCCAAGGGTTAACGTTAAAACTGTTACTTACTAGGTTGCAGTGTATATTTACGTATCGTAGACCATTATTAAAGTCAACTTTGCTATCACTTGTCAAACTCCTCCCTTTTAGTAGGATCATAGGATTATTAAATCTATTAAAACCTAACATAGTCAGTAATCGCGTCTCTATTGTGATATCCTGTTTAACTGCCTCTATCTGGCAGGATGCCGTTTCAGCAAAGTAGGTTAGTTTAACACCGTGTCTCTCAAGTAATTTTCTCATACTATCAAATGTATAGTAGCCCTTGCTGACAATCGCGTCAGTTTCACCACCAGCTGTTTTAACCTTGAGAATAGTTGTTGGTTCTCTTATATTGAAATATTCCCAGAAAACTGAAACTCTCTTCACAAAGGCTGAATTATAGTTGCTTGTTAAAACTGAATTCTGTAGTGATATAATAGTGTGCGAGCTCTGGAGTAAAATTGTGAACTTCATCTTAATAACATACGTTAGGTTATTAAGATGGAGGATGCATATGCTAAGTACCTTGAACTTGTAAAGAGTCCTAGAGTTATAAGAGCATCTACTAGAGCACGTAAGGATGCAATTAAAGCTTTCATAAAGAAGTACCCGAATGCCAACCTAGAAAAGTTTGAGTTCGTGGTTAACATAGATCTTAACGGTGGAATTACCGATGTAGAGACTAATTATAAGGTAGATGATAGTACCTCTTATGGTATTACCTCAGATGGATTTAAAAGTAATCCTGAATTTGTAAAGTCACTTCATTCCCTTAAGACACCGACTAAATGGTCATCAGTTTGGGCTTCAGGGGGTAATGTACCTGACTACTCAAGTGTAAGAAATGTTGAACATGAATGGCCGTTGGTTTGGGCTTCAGGAGGTAACTTACCTCCTTTTACAAACTTGAGGGAAGCTGATCATGTATGGGGTCTTCACCATTATCCAGTTTTTCAGAAGGCTGTTAATCTAGGATCACCCCTGCATAATTTTAAGGTGTACGTTTCTGATCAGGATTACTTCCTTTCTAAATTTAGTCCAATAGAGCGGTGTGAGTGGTCAGGTAAGGCGGTGCTTTATGAGAACAATAAGGGCTTAGTTGAGCTTCCCAAGGGTGTTCCAACTGATATACGCAATGTGAGCATGGACTTCGAGAATGAACCATATTTTGCTCAAATATGTTCCGCGTATATTGCAACTTTCCTATGCGGCATTTCTGTTAAAAATCTAGAGTGGAATGATTCTACCCCAAAACAGATTACCTCTATAGCTAGATACCATCTTTACTATACAATGAGAAAGTTTATGAAAAATCCTGCGCTAATGAAAAAGTATGATATAAGTGGAATGAAAGGGCACTTTCCAGTTAGAACTCAGGATTTTAATGGTGCCTCTTCAGGAGGTGGAACATATGTTAAAGTTGGATGGGTAAACTACACTGACTCAGACTATCTTCACTTTATACCATATGAGTCAAGTGGAATAACACAAGTTGGAGTGCAGTTGCTTATGGAAAGTGTGGAAAGTTATGTTTATTCTGTGTTGGGAGCACAAGCTAGAACAAGGTGGAGTATTGTTAGCGGTCAATCAGGTAAGGCCCTTCAATCACAAGAGGCTTTTAGAAAAATTGTTGAAGATACTATAGTTCAAAGTAGTGTAAACACTACAATTAGCAACATGAGAATAGCTATAAGGGACACTAATGTAATATTAAATATGGCAATCAATCCTAACATAATACTGGTTCCTTCTAAGCTAATCATTCTTGAAACACCTATTCCTGGATATAATAATATACTCTCAAGTCCTACAAAGACAACTACATTTGGGGTTAATACCAAACTAAACTATGTTGGGGAAAAGAAAACTAGCCATTCAAAGAAACAGCACCAGGACACTACACCAGTTCACCACCTTGATGTTATTGATGGACATAAAAAGGTTCCAGGAGGCTCTACGGTCACTAAGCCAAAGGAAGGTTCTACAACTCCTGATACTCAAGATGTTCCCATTGTAAAGCATGATGTGGTTAGTACCCATGAGTCTTCAGGAGTTAACGCTATCGCTGGAGCTGGGATTGGTGCTATAGTTGTATTTATTCTAATGAAAATTATCTTGTAAACATTGTGTATGTTATAAAATGGCTCTCTATAAGGGATACAACAAAGGAGTAAATAAAGTTGATCCGTCAATCGGTAGTGTGTTTGATAAGGATGGATTTACCATGAAGGGTGACATTGAGATGGATGGTAATGAGGTGAAAGGTCTAGGTGCACCTACAGATGATACCTCTGCGACCACAAGGAAGTGGGTGGATGATGAGATCATTAAACAGGCTGCCCTTACAATTCAACCTGCAGGGTTTACAATGACAGGGGATATTAACATGGGAGGTAATAAGATAACTAATCTTGATAATCCTACTAACCCAGGTGACGCTGCCAGTAAGAGCTGGGTTGAAGGCAGCCGTAGACATGTACACGCAAGTCTACCTGGACTTATCCTTACAAATGACCTCAATATGTCAACAAATGAGATAAAGGCTCTAGGTGATCCTACAACTGGAAAGTCTGCTGTTAGTAAGGATTGGGTAGTTGGAATGCTAAATAAACCTGTATCTGGACTTAATATTGCTGCTGATATCGATATGAAGGACCATGAAATTAAGAATCTTAAGGATCCCTCCGAGGATCAGTCTGCTGTCACAAAAAAGTGGGGCAGTTGATAATAACTTTGTTAAGAAAGGTGGAATTATGCAGGCAGACGTTTCCATGGGAGGTTGGAGACTGTTTGATCTTATTGAGCCTAAAATTGATAGTGAGGCTACATCAAAAAAGTGGGTTGAAGATAAAATATCTACGCTTCCTAACCACTCAGGTTTTACAATGACAGGTGATCTTAAGATGGGTGGACATGAAATTAAAAATGTTGGGGATCCTAGTGCTGGTTCATCTGCTGTCTCAAAAAAGTGGGTACAGGATAATGTAGGTTGGGGAAGCAAAAAGCGCAGGTCCCTAGGTGGTGACCTTGATATGGGAAACAATGAGATTGTAAAATTAGGTGCTCCTACAACTGATAATTCTGCTGTGTCTAAAAAATGGGTCACGGATCATGTCAGTGGGAGTTCTGTAAGTAGTAGTGGCTTTACTATGAGCGGTAATATTGATATGGGAGGAAACGAAATTGAAAATGTTGGGGATCCTACTAGTGATCAATCTGTGGTTACAAAAAGCTGGTTTAATTTAAATGAAGGAACATTTCTACGGTTAGACAGAACAGGATCTTTAAATGTTGGTGGCACTATTAATTTTAGCAATGCACCTAACTGTAACTCCGACCCTGGAAACTCAAATAGTCTTGTAAGGTTGCAGTATCTTAAAACGTACACAACAAACTTATTAAAACTTAGCGGTTCACGAGCAATGAAATAATAAATATTGGTGCTCCTACAACTGATAGTTCTGCCGTGTCTAAGAAATGGGTCACGGATCATGTCAGTGGAAGTTCTGCAAGTAGTAGTGGCTTTACTATGAGCGGTAATATTGACATGGCTGGTAATACTATTACGGGGCTAAATAGTGGGTCAACAGGAACTTCCAGTGCTGTTTCTTACGGTTCCATGACTTCATGGTGCTCACAGTTTCTTAAGCGTGATGGTGGTGTTCTAGCTAGCAATTTAGATGTTAACGATTATGAGTTAACTAGGGTTGGAACTCCCACGATGGACGGTTCAGCTGTTAATAAGAAGCGGGCGACTGATGAGTTCATGAGTAGTAGAGGTGGACTGGTAAAAGGTGATTTGGATATGGGAGATTCAAGTGGAATTCTTGATCTAAAGGATCCTGTAAATTATAAGGATGCTGTTAACAAACAGTGGGTAGAAAAGAATTTCCTAAAACCTTCAACTGGCCTTACTCAAGCAACGGCTGACTTAAGATATGTAAGAATACGGCGACATATACATGCAGAATGGATTTGGGGTTATCGTGGTGTTTCAGTTGCAGCAACAAGGTACTACGCTTACTGTCACGATCAGATTCCACCTTCATGGAGAACAGATCCTATTAACAATATGGCAGACCTAAACCTTGAATCAATTACTATTAAATCAGACTACCCACGTTTTTCAACTGTTCAAAATATACCACTAGCTTTGATCTTATGGGCAGCTGTTTGGGAAAAACAATCTAATGGAAAATTTACACAGGTTAAAAAGGAAATCACTCTTGCCACGGTTGACTTAAGAAGACTGTCACACACCTGGTTTAATGGAACTTACACAACTACCGGTGGAAGTACAGCTTGCTACGTTTTCAAGGGTAATAGTATGTTCTATTTAGGAGCCCAGGCTGAGTTGGTAGATAACACGCTAGCCTGGTGTATTATAGTTAAACCTGAACACTCAATGCCCATTGGTACTAGCATGGATATGTCCTTTTGCTGGTCACTTCGATATTCAGGTTCAGGTAGCTAACATGTGGTTTATCATAAGATAAGATGTCAAGGTGGAGGTCATGCTTCTCCTGCTTAGGTAAAATTTGTGGTTGTCGTAAGAGTTCTAATAGAACTGGGAAGTCTGGTGATATAAATTTCTCTGTATCAAATAATATTAACATTGGAGTGAGCACACAAAATAAAAAGGATGACTTAGACTTTAGACCAAATTCTGAAAGTTACGGTCACCTAAGAATGCTTGAGGAAAAATCAGTTGTTAAATAGGGAATTTAATAGGAATAAAATAAATGATCTAAAAGCAAAATAAAAGCGGTCTAGAAAAATGATGGTAAAAAAAGACCAGATAAAATGGTCTAGAAAAATGAGGTAAAAAAGACCAGAAAAAATGGTCTAGAAAAATATGAGCCCGCGTTGGTTGGGGGAAAATATGGAAACCGCTGACCGGAAGTTGGGTGAGATCGCGGGCCGAAAAAGTGGTCTAGAACCCTCATTCCCTATACTACTCAGTTTCGTATTTATATGCATGACATAATTATTTGAAAGTCATTGTGGGACATGAAATGATGTTTATTAATTGATGATTGTCATTACAACTAAATAACTAATGATTATCAGCTGTTGATGATCTCAAAACTCCAACCGCATGGCAATATACATGTAGGATCTGCCCCATTGTATTTGTTAATTGTAATACCTCTTTCAATATTCACCTTAAATAGTTTAATATTAACTGTTGTAAAACACACATTTGTATATATATTCTTTCTTTCTTCTTGATTTTAATTTGTAGGTTTAGTTTTAAAACTGTGCAATATTGTGACTGTAATTACTTCATTCTCTGAATATACCTCTCTTAAAAATTTTATGCTGGCTTTAATTTTTATAATACGAATGCATAAACATTTTTCCCTAAATCTTAAACAACTTTTGCTGCAACGTGCAATGCAATTTCGGCACAGAACCATGTTATGTAGAAATATACGTTGTAAATATGCCCCATGTTTGAGCTGTTTGCCCTGGAGTTTGTACTGTCAGTCTATTTTTTTCCGAAGAAAGTAGAAATTCTGTTAATAAACATATACAGTACACAAATGTGTCAAAAGTCACCTATTCACCCATACAGGAGTTTATATATTCATTTCTTTCTGTTTTTGTCTCTGTTAGCAATTTCTCTCCGTCCTCAGCTTGTCATATATCTGCTGGTTAGTGAATTTCTTTGTAAGGTGCTTCAACTTCTGATTCTTCTTTAACATCAATACGGGAACTTTTGTGGTGATTGGCTTGTCTGAATGTATTAGTGGAGCAAATAACTTTCTAAACTCAGCCATTTCGTTCTCAGTAAACAGGCGATCTTGTCCAGCTCTGGAACGTGATGATGGATGAACTACACCAGATGATGATGATGAGCATGAGTGCTGGCTGCCTTCTTCTTCATCATCTTCACTGCTTTTTTCATTGTTGTCGTTGGTGCATGATTTCTCTTCCCTATCTTTGCTGCCTTTCTCTTCGCAAGCTAAATTTTATTAAGAAATATCAACTTAAGTAATTATTATATCTTTATGTATACTAATTTTCTACACATGAAGAACAATTTATTGCAATACAATGTTAATTGCAATGCAATGTGATCATCAAATTATTTTTTCTTTGAATATTTACACGTGGTACAAAGTACAAAAAGTCAGAAAGAAATGACTTTGATGTTACATCATACTGTTGCCAAATATTCATAAAATCAATTATTCACACAATCTTATTCCCTGAGCATGCCTGTTCGCAGGTTAAGGGTAGTCCTTAACCTGAGAACGGGCGTGCTCGGGGAACGAGATTGTCATTCATGGCAAACAAGCAGCAACTGTGTGTTGCACCATTAGTTCATCATACTGTTCGATGTCCGTCAATGAATTGTCTTGGAGTACAGAACAATTTAATATATCAATTTCTTTGCCAAATTTTCAAATCCATTTTAGGCAGGCATGTAAAGGTCCACATGAATAAAATTATTTTAACCCATTGGCAGGGGTACAGGCTGCAACAAGCTGCTTTATATAATTTATCGAGCGGTGAGTGCCAGTGTACGTACATACACAACTTGCTGTACATGGAACATCGAAGTTCTCATTCTATTTTCAGGTAGTTGTAATACCTTTCCGCCTACAGCAAGTTTTACAGAGTGTATAAAAAAAGGTAACCGAACTTTAGCACGCATTGTATCTGAATTACCCTGCATATGAACCAGATTTTTTTCATATTCACAAAGATCAGGCTTTTGAAATGATATGTTTTTCATGCCAAATGGATAAAAAATGAGAAAATACTAATCAGATAACAAAATGTTAGTCAGAATTGCATATTTTCACCATTGAGAGTTGGGTCTAAAACCATTGAAAATTAACCCTCTTTGACACTTACGTTGATGAATTTCACTTAAATAAACTATGCACATACAGTACAGTATTCATAATTATTATTAAGTAGGAATAAATCTTAGGTAAGCTATGACAACTTTGTGTGATTAATTGCTTTTTCTGTTGTTATGCACATGAGGTGAAAATATGCGATTGTGAATAAATTTTTTATCGGACTCGCACTCAGGGCCGTAGCTAGAACGATAATTGCAGGGGGAATTATATATTCTGTTTTTACAGTATGTGAACATGAATATATGAATATACAACCCCCAACACAATTATTGCATCTAGCTACGGCCCTTCTCGTACATGTACAAGTTTGCCTATTTTGTTCTCCAATTGGCATGAAAAACATGTCATTCAATAGCTAAAAGCCTGGGGCCGGTTGTATAAAAAAGTGATTAAAGTTAATCATAATAAAAATACAATATAAAATAAAATACAGTAAAATACAGACTATAAAGTGATTACTGGAAACAAGAACAAAACAATAATTGTTGGTAAGAGAAAATAATTATTTCTATAAACAATAACTTACCCATAGCATCTGGTACACCAAAATGTTTAATTTTTTCTGCAGGAGTCTCCTCTTCGTCTGGTGGCAGAGGCGAGCCACTCCTTCACTAGCCTTTAAAATATGTTCGGACCTTGTCCCTGATTTTTGAAGGAGCAGTGTTCTTTAGCACTGGGTGATCTTTTGCAACATTCCTGACATCGTCTATCGATATTTTTTCTGTTCAATTTGGCTACCAAAAATATCTTGTAGAACCTTTTCTTCATCAACTGACCACCTGCGCCTATGGCAAATGACACATGGATCTGTTTGTTAGGTGGTTGCTGCTCTTCATCTTTTTTCTATTTCACTGCTTGCCTTTATTCTTCAACAAGTAGTACTTGGTTGCTGTCGCCTGGTTGTGGACCATGAGGTCAGCAAGATCACCTGTATCTCTTCATTGAACTCATACCCCACACATGGAAGCTTCCTTCCTGAAAACCTTGCCACAACATGAGCCAATTTGGGCACCGACTTGTGAAGAATCCAGTACTGTGCCTGTAAAACTTTAAAAAATGGTGGATTGGGATGAACAAACAACTTCTGGTAGAGCATCCCCATTCACAAAGCGAAGAGGACAAGACAATGTGTGCTGGTCCATGCATAGTAAATGTCTTGTGTTTCTTAACACATATGACAATGCAATCTTGTTTTGTCGCGTCATTAAATTCCTCCAACATCATGTTGGCAATAGGGCCAGATCTACTGCCATTGTTGATGCAGATTTGTGTCATCAGGTAATCCAGCACAATGGTGTATTCTGCTTTTGACAACATCGGAATCTCTGGGTCCATCTGAAATTCACCTAGTATTTTCACTGTATGTATATATGTGTATATGTGTATATATATATGTGTATATATATATGTGTATATGTGTATATATATATGTGTATATATATATATATATATATATATAAGTAGTAATATGAGGGGCTTAATACACCCCGTCTATGTGCATAATTAATAGGGTTACCTTAATAATTCATGAGTTATGCAAATTAATTAGCATAACTGATGACGTATATTTCCGATGATTTTCCGATGACGATAAAGCAACGAGGGCTTGCCGATTAGCCGCCATTTTGTTTCCGATGATTTTCCGATGACGATAAAACAACGAGGGCTTTCCGATTAGCAGCCATTTTGTTTCAAGATGGCTGAAGAGTTAATTTGTGATGTTTTAAAAGAAAATAACATGAAATTAAGCAAAAATAGTTTTAGTTTTTATTTAAAAGTGTTTTTGGAAAAGCATGAAGGTTTATTTGAAAGCATGATAGCTTGTATTGGAAGAGAGAACGTGCTTGAAAATTTGTGTGTGATCTATCAAGAGTTACAGCCTTCAAATTTTGGTAGAATTATGGCTTACTTGACTTTAGTTTACAAAGTCAGTGATTTTTGTGAGCCTGAAATTGTGCAAGAAGCCGTAAGAATCTGTGTATGGGATTTAAAACAAGTGGATATAGCTAGCTTTGAAATAAAACAGTCTTGGGCAAGGCGCTTAATTTCATGGTTGCCACATAGAAAGCGTTAGCAACAGCCTGAATTTGAATATCACTAATCCCTAAAAAGTCATTAAGAAGTCATTAGCTGTTGTACATGGTACAACACATTGTACTTTGACGACTTGGCCTGAACATGTTTGTGCAAAACGGCTTTAACAACTGGACAAGCCTGATTTTGTACAATAGAGGGATTGTAGATAAATATCACACACAAACAGTGACTGTCATATAAACAGCAATGGAGTGTTTGCATGGAGTGCCAGCGTCCGCAGTTTCTACAAAACATGGAAAATTTTGGTTTTGCAACAAAAATAACCAGAAAAGTTGTGAATTCTTCTGCCCTGATCAAGACCGCTTGTTGTTCGAAACAGCTATGATAATGTGGAGAGCGAATGGATCAATTCATCCGGTGTGTGATACTCACCAAAGACTAGCAAGAATGAAAGTCGTCAAAGACGTCGGTAAACTGAACTTTGGAAGGCCGTATTTTGTTTGTTGCGACCGCGAGAATCCGTGTAATTTCTGGCAGTCTGCTGACAGACACGAGTTGGCAAAACCAAAATGCAGACACAGATTGAATGCTTGCGTACGGAAAGTCAAAAAGGAAGGAGAAAATCAAGGTCGCCTTTTCTTTTGTTGCCCAAATTTAATTGCCAAGGTCGCCTTTTATTTAGTTGCCCTTTTAATGGAAACTCGACCTGGAAACCCCGTTCAATCAAGTTCATTTTCCTCACGTTGAAAGAGTTTGTATATTGCAGAGTAATCCTGCGCTGTACACATACATGGTAGCTGAAACTGGACTTACCTTTACCAGCGCACGGGAAAATCCACACGATGCCTACGCCAAATATATTGGGCAATTGCCTATTTTCTCACCAACGAAGGATATGGAGCAACTGTCACTGATAGACTATTAGGAGACTATAATTAAGCTATTAAAACATTGTTATATTAAGCCGAACACAACACTTAAATATATATAAACCTAGTGAGTGAAATGTTGTATAAATACTATAAATAAAAATCATAATCGTTTTTCTTTCAGTTCAAATAAAATTACTTTGTCTTCTTCTTCTTCATGCCTAAGAGGGTAAAGTTCTGTAGGATTTCGACGGATGACTCGTTGCCTTTGTAGTAGAAACCTGCACCGTATAAGGAACACACACACTGCTAGGACAATCACAAGCGGTAAAATCGCGATCAGCCATAGCATTTTTCTCCCTTCCTTTTTCCATTTTTTGTTCGTTGAAGGTCCAGTTCGGCTCAAACCGAATCGTGTTTTGCGGTACTGTGATTAAACTTTGTAACTGTAGGTTTCGTACTAAGAAACTTGGAAATACAGTCACTCAATATAGTCATTTTATAATCTAAAGCATGTAGCAATGTACAGTTTAAGGGATTGTCCCTCATATCCACTTCTTTAAACTGGTATAATGCGTCCATGTCCTTCTCCGTTAGTGTATTAATTTTTGGTTGTGTATCATTATCAAAGTCGGATACCGTCCATCACCTTTTAGTCCACGCGGAAGATGCATGAAACCACCGTTCGCACAATTAATCATTTTTATACTCGTGGACACGTCAAAACAGAAAAAAAAATTCAACAAAACAACGAGTACCACAAAGCACAACATTTCGACCAGTGACTGAATGTCTCAAAACCGCATTGTAATACGGCACCGTGCTCATTTCTCCTGTCAAGCTTGTCATGTCAACATGGGAAATTGTTTTGGACAGCCGCAAACACCTAGTATAGGACTGCGTGAAATTTTCAAATGCATTCGTTGTCTTTGTACCTGCTGCGGTGGTCGAGTTGTGATATATAAATCAGAACTTGATGGAAAAGAAGAAGGAAACGCTTCTGAACAAAATTTACTACAACCCCAAGCACAAGGCTAGTTTTGGTGGTTTAGAAAAACTTTATTGTGCAGCGAGTGCTCATAACTGCTCATGAGCACATGCTCATCTGCTCATAAAACTGCAGTGCTGCTCAATAACAAAGCATTTTTACACAGTCAGTGCTAACGGAATGAGCTGCAAATTTTGCAGAAAGCAATTTAGCCGTGGTTACAATTTACGAAGACACGAAAAGGAATACTGTCCCCTACGTGCACAAGAACGAAACATGTCTCAAACAGACTCGGATAGCCAGGAAAGGGATTTCCAAGACGATGTCTCAACAACTTCAACTGATGTGTCTGAAATTTCGATGAGGACTGATGAGTCAGAAACTGAAGAGGAAATGGACCCTTGGATACCGTTGATAGAAGAAGCAAAACAAAGAAGAAATATAGCTTTAGAGGGAATGAAAGAAAGCCTTATGAACACTGGTCTAGATGAGCAATCCGCTAAGGACAAAGCTTTCTCTAATATGCTGCCTAAACTCCAGAAGGAACTGGAAAATATTTATATGGAGCGTCTCGTGTGGATGAGACAACTAAAGAAAGATCCATTACATAAGAAGATAATGCACACAAAAGATGCGCTTGTGGAAAACGATGATTTTGATCCAGAAGAAGCACTAGAAGTAGCTGTTGATAAGAGAAAGTTTCTTATAAGAAGGCTTTTAAAGCGTTACGATTTTGATGAAGAGAATGATGATGATATGCAATGATGATTAGACTCGATTGATAGGTCGAATATAGGATTGAAGTCTTGTATTCGAACAGTATTAGCATCTAAAACAATACCAGTATAGACACAGCATGCATGTAAATTCGAGTCATTAAAATAAATTGCTTTTCAATTATACCTGTCTTTTCTTGTTATTTTTATGTAGAAATGCCTTGTTATTGAGCAGCACTGCAGTTTTATGAGCATGTGCTCTTGAGCAGTTATGAGCAGAGAGCATGTGCTCATGAGCAGTTATGAGCATGAGCATGTGCTCATGAGCAGTTATGAGCATGTGCTCATCGCACAAAATTGTACCCGACATGATTTTGAAAATCTAACAAAATCTGTGCGTAGTAGTTCGGAGTTAAATGTTTCTTATAAGAAGGCTTTTAAAGGGTTACGATTCTGATGAAGAGAATGATGATGACATGCAATGATGATTAGACTCAACTGATAGGTCGAATATAGGATTGAAGTCTTGTACTCGAACAGTATTAGCATCTAAAACAATACCAGTATAGACACAGCATGCATGTAAATTCGAGTCATTAAAATAAATTGCTTTTCAATTATACCTGTCTTTTCTTGTTATTTTTATGTAGAAATGCCTTGTTATTGAGCAGCACTGCAGTTTTATGAGCAGATGAGCATGTGCTCATGAGCAGTTATGAGCAGAGAGCATGTGCTCATGAGCAGTTATGAGCATGAGCATGTGCTCATGAGCAGTTATGAGCATGTGCTCATCGCACAAAATTGTACCCGACATGATTTTGAAAATCTAACAAAATCTGTGCGTAGTAGTTCGGAGTTAAATGTTTCTTATAAGAAGGCTTTTAAAGCGTTACGATTTTGATGAAGAGAATGATGATGACATGCAATGATGATTAGACTCAACTGATAGGTCGAATATAGGATTGAAGTCTTGTACTCGAACAGTATTAGCATGTAAAACAATACAAGTATAGACGCAGCATGTAACTTCGAGTCATTAAAATAAATTGCTTTTCAATTATACCTGTCTTTTCTTGTCATTTTTACATGGGTTGGCCGGATAGAAATCAAAATGGCAAAAACATGCAAATAGGAAAAATTATACATTTGTGTACATAAACTAACCAATTTCTCTGCTGTGGTGTCTGGGCTTCCACGAACGAAGAATGCACTTCGGGCCATTGGGCCTAAACGGGCCTCATGAGCAGATGAGCATGTGCTCATGAGCAGTTATGAGCACATGCTCATCGCACAAAATTGAACCAGACACAGTAGTTCGGGTTAAACAGGCGTTATGAGCAGATGAGCATTCACCCATGAGCAGTCTCAAATTTTTGTGAAAAACTCATTTTCAAAGGTTTAGACTTCAGATACGATTCAGTTATTAATGGTATTACACTCCAGTTTCAACTTTCGGACAGTGTTGATAGGTGGTTTTTACAGGTTTCCAGCCAGATGATTTGGTCAAAGAGTTTTTCAGCTTTAGGACATCCAAAGGACTCCAAATTTACGGCTGCAATACTGATATACCATGCCTAAAATATACCACAGGTTTACAAAAAAATCACAAAGAACGCGTACTAACGTGCCTTGCAACCTTTGAGTTGTTGTTATTGAATGCTCGACAAATACACCCTAATAGATGATTTTGATGATATGCATTGCCGTTCCACTGTGCCTTCGTGCCTTATAGTAATAAAATAGATGATTTTGATGATATGCATTGCCGTTCCACTGTGCCTTCGTGCCTTATAGTAATAAAATAGATGATTTTGATGATATGCATTGCCTTTCCGCTGTGCCTTCGTGCCTTATAGTAATAAAATAAATGATTTTGATGATATGCATTGCCTTTCCGCCGTGCCTTCGTGCCTTATAGTAATAAAATAGATGATTTTGATGATATGCATTGCCGTTCCGCCGTGCCTTCGTGCCTTACAGTAATAAAATAGATGATTTTGATGATATGCATTGCCGTTCCGCCGTGCCTTCGTGCCTTATAGTAATAAAATAGATGATTTTGATGATATGCATTGCCGTTCCGCCGTGCCTTTGTGCCTTATAGTAATAAAATAGATGATTTTGATGATATGCATTGCCGTTCCGCCGTGCCTTCGTGCCTTACAGTAATAAAATAGATGATTTTGATGATATGCATTGCCTTTCCGCCGTGCCTTCGTGCCTTATAGTAATAAAATAGATGATATGCATTGCCGATCCGCCGTGCCTTCGTGCCTTATAGTAATAAAATAGATGATTTTGATGATATGCATTGCCGTTCCGCCGTGCCTTATAGTAATAAAATAGATGATTTTGATGATATGCATTGCCGTTCCACCGTGCCTTCGTGCCTTATAGTAATAAAATACATGATTGCAGGAACACAAAATCGCCGACAAAATTGCTAGTGTGAACTAGGCTTTAACAATAAAAGACATTATTTCGGTGATATACATGCATTGTCATTGCTTCACAAAAAAAATAAAAACACGATCCCCGGTAGCCCGCTCGCAACGCTTGTATTTCTGGATACCGCATTCAGGAACTGCCATATACCTGAGACTGAGTACTTTGTGGAGCAATTCCCAAACTAGTTTTTTTCAATGTCCATTAAAATTTAAAATTTGTTACATTGTCTAGCGAATAGTTTTCCAATGAGAAGTTTTACGAGATGTCGGCGTTGCCACGCCGATCGACCTTATTTCAGCAAAATAATGGTTTAAATATTCAGCTATTTCAGTGTTGTTTGTGTCTACTTTTTTGTTTATTAAAAGAGAGGAAACATTTTGAGATTTCGGGACATTAACTCATTTATTGTACTCCAAATTTCTTTGGAATTTCCCTTTGACCATACCTAATTTAAGAATTTTTTATCACTGCATATTTTTGTGCAAAGTTTAGCCGAGCAGAAGTTACGCCCGCAAAATTTCTGAACGCACCTTTTTAGTAATGTGTAACCAAAAGACAGGCTACAAATGACATATAAAATGATCCCAAAATCAACATGCACTGCACAGCGCCCCCAGGGAAATTTGGGGGCCCAGGGGGAAAATTGAGTTGTGACTCCTCGTGATTCCGTCTTCTAACACTATGATTATAAGGGGGGCATTCTCCCCAGGAAAATTTTGAAATCTCAGGTGCGAGAAATGGCCAAATCCTGCATTCTGTTGGCAGTTATACCTATATGTATATTTCAATGTAATTCTTTTCTGGGCAACCTTTAACTGGGGTCCAACTCAAATTGCCCCCTCCTGGCCTCTCTCTGGGCGGCCTTGACAGCACTTGCTGTTACAACTTTCTATGACAGCGTAGTTTGATGATCATATGCTTGCAGCAACGAAATATTTTTGTCTTGGCAAATAGGAGGCGGCTTAGATGTGATAAACTGTAAAAGAGTTCCAGGGGCATGCACCCACAGAAAATTTTGTAATCTAGCCTCTCTCAATGTGTGAGGACATTCTATAGAATCCTGAAGATTATATACTAATATAATTTATATACAAAAGGGATGACCTTTCCTTGCAAACAACAGTTGAAGTCTCGCCATACTATAGTACTATACAGAGGATACTCTTTCGGCGTTAGGCTAATGCAGGGGCGAAACTAAAGGGGTATGGGGTGTGTGCACCCCCACCCCAATATGCAAAACACCCCAATTGGCAAGGCAATAAAAAATCTGCCGGGCAACGAAGACATAGCACAGTTCCGCTGGAAGATTGTAGTAAAAGACTAATATAACAAGATTAGCTCTTTTTGAAGCTGATCGGCATATTAATATTAATAATCCATCCTGGCTAACGAATAGCATAGGGCCTAAAGAAAAAAGGTGTAGAGAAGACTTGTATAACATGCCATTTCGGACGATCTAGAGTAGGCTTGGGCAGTTTTGATTAAAATAAAAACCGGTAAACCGTCCGACTTAAAACCGGTTAAACCGTAAAACCCGTTTTTGCTAAGTATTCATTTTCTAACGTAGGATTTTGGGGGAATTCTAACTTAACCATGCAGTGTCTTGGTATGATTTCAAAAGACCTAACTCACTCTCATATCCGGAGGAAATGCACGAAATGCTACAAACGTGTGAACCATTACATGATACGTATTAGGTGACCAGCTGATTTGCCTGCTTATGTTTTTAGATAATACTTTGTCCACACACGCGAGGGATGAGGGTTCTGTACAGCATTTCTTGCAAAAATTAGTATTTGCGCTTCTCATGAAAAAGAAAAAACAATTTTTCGATTATTGGAAATGAAAACCGGTTTTGAAAAGAAAACCAAACAAAACCGAAAAACCGGTTAACCGCCCAAGCCTAATCTAGAGACACCAGATTTTGACGCTGTACATCTTATGGACACATGGGACTGAACTTTATAAAATTTCGATTTTCTTTTTCCTTTGGTATGTTTCTTAATCGTCAAAAATACTTAAAAAGTACGCATGTTGAGTGAATAATCTATAATTCATATTAACCTATTAATGGTAATGCACTTTAATTCATAAAGAATTAGTTTTTCATATCTCTGATTACTGATCATGAGAAGCTAAAAATCGTCATTTTTATTTTCTTTATTCTTCTTTACCAAAATTACCTTACCTATACTGAAAATGATTTACTTGTTAATTGAAAAGAGTAATTAAGGACTAATTGCATGCTCTACAGTGTATTGTATAGGTTAATGAATAATGAATGTATTAGTTTTAATGTTGAGTCTCATGATCACTAATCAGAGATATGAAAAACTAATTCTTTATGAATTAAAGTGCATTACCATTAATAGGTTAATATAAATTATAGATTATTCACTCAACATGCATACTTTTTAAGTATTTTTGACGATGAAGAAACATATCAAAGGAAAAAGAAAATCGAAATTTCATAAAGTTCAGTCAGCTCACTCATTACAAGTTTTAAGCGTGTGCTGATGAAACGTTGATCTCTCGAAAACCATAGACCGCGTGCGCTATTGGTTGATCATCACCAATGTTGACAGACATGTGTGTCCTGCTGGTATAACGTGGAATAAAAAAGCTTGTAATTTTATCCAGTCTTTCTTTGAGAGGATTTCCAAAGTAGCATACTTCATCCGCAAGTGACCAAGTTTTCATTTTTGCCAGTTTGTTTATTCGTGGTAAGTTAATTCAAATAGATACTATACTACATCACGAAGTCTTATTGAATTACAGTAAATCTTATCCACATTATCATACGTTAAATATTTATATATGCAACTTTCTTTCAGCGATCTGAATCATGAATACGCCGCCAACACTAGAATCACCAGTTAAAAGTATCTCGGTCAGGGAGGATCAGTTTGGTGCTCGTGCGCTGCATTACAAAGTGGGGAAACGACGATACCGGTGTATAGCAAATTTCTACCTTATAATAGATTCATTCGTTCAATTTGATACATGCAAGAAATATAACGGATACATTTTAAACGTGCACAGAACAGATGGCGTAGCAATGTAAGTACATCATATATATATATAAATTTTATGATTGCATGTAATACTATCTTATACTGACTTTATTTACCAAATTCGGCAAATGGCAAATCAAATATAAACGAAATTACCGTATTGAGCTATGCCTATGCGCTTAACACAGTTCTCTGTGACCAACCTCTACATGAGTCACATGACTATATAAACTGTGTGTAACAGTGTAGGAAATGATTTCGCCAGTTGACTCAATTCTGTAATGAAATGGGGCGATTATACATGGACCGATATATGATACATGTGTAAATTTTGAATGGGTTTTTGCGGCACAATGTGCTTTTGTGGAGAGAATATGAGCTTAGCTTTTGCCCCAAACATGCGCCCAAGGTGTGTGGACAGGGGAAGTTCCTGGCTTGCAAATGATTGACATGTGCAAAGTAAGAAAATGCACGGAATTCAGGCACGATCATAATTTACTTAGAAATAATACAAAACTATAATTGCGAGTCCAAAATAAACTACACGAATGTCTTGGCAAGCTCTTTGCGAATATTCGACATGTTGGATCGGCCAGAAACGATCATATACAATTATTTATCTGTCCTTACATGAGACCGGGACGAAGTCAAACCGGAATGAAAAGTAAGTAAAAAAATATGTTATGACGCAATTAAAGGAAACCTTAATTACATGCATAATAATAATAATATTTAATCATTTAGCCTATATAGCGCCATTTCTTCTAGTAAACCAATGGCACTTTACATTATTTACATTTAAAAACTTATTTACTTAATTACGATTTAAGACTGAACTATACGCACGTCTAAATAAAAATGCATATAAAACACCTAATAATCTGACAAAAAACGTGCCCCCACACTTGCCCCACAACACTTGCCGACTTCATAATCTGTTTGTCCAATTTTATCAACCTTCTAAGCTTTTTGAAAAAAAGGAGTCATCATTTTGTCGCATTAATATTTATAAACCATAAGGCATGATAATTTTCAATAACAGTACACCATAATCAGCCGGAGGCAGTTGTAGTGTAAACTATTTCTAGTTTGGTGTTTTATGCATATAATTAAGGTTTCCTTTACAATTGCGTCATAACATTTTGTACCCGTTTTGGTAAAACAGAAATTATTTAGCAAAAGCAGTGTTTGCGCGAAAACTGGAAATTTAGAGCATTTTTCGACCCACTTTTTACATGTCAAAGTTGGATCACTTTTTTTATACACCCAGTATAACTATGAAATATAACTATACTTTTAACACTGGAATATATACAGCGTAAGGTATGTAATAGATATAAACGAAAGCAAAAAAGTTTGGCAACAATACTGAATTACTTAATTAATTTTGAGCGTGCTAACCAACTGCACGGCCTTGCAAAAAAATCACAGCAAAAATTTATGAATTAAGGTAGTGATGCAAATATTGAATATCTTGTGCGAAAATTTTTTCACGTTTTTCACATATGGTGCGTTAATTGTTATAGGGAATGTTTCGTCACTGTTAACGAAATGGAGATGGCAAAATCATTTAAAGCTGCAATCAATAGAACGTTCAGTGACAAAGGTGGAGTTTTTTGGGAGAAGGTGAACGACCAGCAACTGCGATCCTTACGAATAATTTTCCAGCTCCATGCACTGTTACTGCATGAGATACATGACAATGCATGAGCATGTACGTAAGAAGTTGTTGAAAAGTTTGCTTTATAAAGACCACGTTTTTTGCTTACAGATGAAAAAAGGATGGGGTAATTCCAAAGGACAATTGGACGCACAGATGGATGGTGCCTTTTCTTAACGCTATGTCGTCGGTGGACAGGACTATTATCCCATTTCTTAAAGCTAACCCGGTTCCAATAGAAATTCAGTTACGTATATTCAATTGGGAATCATTTATTTCGCACGCGCGAAGACCTTCTTCAAAACGAATTTCATGCAATTTATTATGTTACTGTGCGGTGGTATTGGTCTATTCCATTACCAAAAAATCATCAAGTTGGAATGTAAGTGCCTTTTCAAATGTTTATCGTAATTGTGGTCAACTGACATTTGCAAAATAATAATTACTTAAGAACACGCAAGTCTAGCCAAGCCCAAGCTGCAATGGTTAAGACGTTCTGACTTCTGAGCTAACAACTGGAGTGTGGTCAACATGAAATTGGGAGTTTGTGGCTTTGTCAAACAAAACCAAGTTGTTCAAGTTGTCACGAACTTTTTCTTTATGTCACAACTTTACTTTTAGGGTTAGGATTTCAATTTTCGAAATAGTTTAGGGGGAGAAATGCAGAATTTAAAATTAAATTGCCAACATTCCAGAATTTAAAAAGCCAACATTCCAATTTATATATACAGCTATTTCAATTAAGGTTGTCCCCCGAGCAAAGCGGAAAAGTCGAATATGAGCCCGAAAGGCTGCTGAGAATCGCTAATCAATTCATTCATTTATTAGCGATTCCCTGCAGGCTTTCGTGCTTGTATTCGACTTTTCCGCCGCTTTGCTCGGGGGACAACCTTAATTGAAATAGCTGTATATCTTCCATAAGACCATGCATACAGTAGAAATTAAATTGAAACTAAATTGCTTACTTAGTGCGTCCTGATTCTTGTAAATTTTCCGGACAATGGCAATGAATATTGAATATTATGCATGCAATGTTAATATATGTATTACTGTATTCTTAGCTTTAGAATCATGCCCAGTACCTGTAGGCATCGGTGCACCATCCTGTGGAAAATCGACAGCTATGCGCCTTGTGAGAAAGTTGATGGGTATGCACATTGTGTCCCAGTCATCTGGTGAATTTGTTGTTTCGAATTTGACCGTTACAACTATTCCTGTTTGCTGGGATGACCCAACATATGCCACCTGTGTTCGCCAGCCATTAATGTCAGTTTTCAATGGTCTCGGCAACCAAACACAAGCACGAGGAGATGAGAAACCGAAAACGTCGTTTCTGTTAACAGTGAACTTTACATTGGACGATGACCTAAGGTATTGATATGATGCCTTATTAATTCCATTCTTAGGCTTAGCTGTTCACTATAAACTAGATTTCAGACTCAGTGAACTGATAAGAATAAAATGCGACATAGTGTTGTTATTTGACGCCATGAATCCTTTATAACAAAGCATTTGTGTTCATATGTAATAACTTCATACGAAAATAATAACTTCATTTACATTAAAGAGCTGTTTAAAAATGTAGAGCAAGTGCTAATCTTTACAATTTCAGTTGTGGGAGAACAGTATACAAAAAGAAAATACACAGTATTTTCCCTCACAAATTATAGTAATTTTCTTCTTGCATCTCAAAATGCCTGTCGAATTTGATATATTTACTCTACGGACCAGAAATTTTGCTTGTCTACATAATTTCCGATTAGCCATCAGGTTATTAACCATGAAAGCTTGGTAGCCATGCAGTCAATGAATCAATGTAATTCATTTTCTTTATAGTCAATTATGTTTATTCTTCTTTAAATCTGATATATAGATCATTCGAAAGGACGACGCCTATCTACTTCCAGAAACTGGTGATGGACGGCACGGAGGTTGCTTTAGATTTCCTCACCGCTAAAACAGACATCTTCGCCTTGGCATCCACTCATGCGCTACCAGATATAATACGGATGAGTCAGTGCATTAATTCTGCTAACCTCGCCAAACATATGGATTATTTTAGGAATCAACTGACAGGGATGTCTCCAAGGCTACCTGAAATATACTCACTTTATCGGCTGTTCGCACACGAGGTAATGAAATCGATGCTCATTACCATCTAAACATATAGGAGGCCCAATATAGTTAGTGGTAATAGGCATAAAAATGACTAAAATAAGTTTAAAATTCAATAAAATTTCATTTTGTTACCGTGGAAATATTTTGCCTGTCATATAGATAGAGCAAATCTCGACAACTTATATAATTATATATGTCATATGATGTATATGGCGATGTTGTTCACTTGGTAATATTGTTCTCAAGTGCATATATGTGTGTGACAAATATTCACTTGAGAACATTTTCTGCATCAGTCATCATATAGAACTATATATTAAACATCTGTGAGTGCAGAAATCACACTTGAATGATATTCTATTCTATCTAGATTCTCCCGAGAGCTCTGATAACTAAATTCTGTCTTATCTTGAAGTAACTATTGATGTACAACATTCTTTAATATTTCAGATAATAAGTTTGGTAGACAATGAAGCAGTCCTTAACGCGCAAGCCTTTGACGACTACATCGAAGCAAATTTTTTACCACACGTCAAGTTGCTATACGCTACAACGGTAAAAGTGCATACCAATCTCGAGGATGTCATGAAGCTGTTGGTCCAAGCCATTGTATCAAATGAAAGGAACGAATCCGATGTAAGTTGTATTAAAAGGGTATTTTTGAAGAAAAATCTTTTATTTGTATTTCCATTTGTTACGTTTGTTTTTTTTCCATTTTAGCTTAGGACGTGGATGAGACCAACAGTCGTCGCAAAGCTGGACAAAACCGAGTTCGTTGCATTCATTCTACCGAAAGCATTATTGGAAATTTCAAAAGCTAGCCTTTCGCCTCCAACCGATAGGAATGTACGAGACCTGATTACCAGCGTTGGTGGCAGCTCAGATTTCAAGTCGACATTTAAAGATCACCCCAAGAAGATCAGCTGCGTTCGAATTCCAAGAACAGCACTGAGCACGAGTATCTTGCAACAAATTGATGGGTGTATGTACCTAATTTATTAGTTGGACTGCATCCTATATATATTATATAATAGAATTTCGCTTACCTCAAAATTCCGCAACAGTCTATTTCACCTGTAAAGAATCATCATCTGTAAAGAATCATCATGATTCTTTACAGATTCTTTACAGATGAAACAGACTGTTGCCGAATTTTGAGATAAGCGAAATATATATGAGATTATGTATATATAGTTAAACTAATCTTGTTTTTATTTAGTTTTCAACATCGTCCAGGACGAGGTCGAAAGTGGCGAGGAGTCCTGTGCTAATTGTGCAGCTCTAGAGATGGAACTTAAGCTGTGCAAAACAAAGAACGAGGAAGAGCTTGATCGGTGCCAAGAGCAAATTAAAGGTTTGCAAAAAGACTTAGTAACGACTGTCAAAATGAAGGAAGATATGGAAGGAAAGTTACTCAAGTTAAACAACGACCTAGTTGATGCCAAATCTGAACTAGAAGAGTCAAAAAAATTAAGTAAAGCAAGTAAAGCGAAGCCACACAACCAACCCACTGTTTGCTACCATCCAAGCACGAGTGGATCCAGTATTGTTGCTGATTCGATCAACGATGCTGCTCTGGGTTGGTGTTCATTTTATCTATAGTTCTCACAAAACAATACTTTCCAGTTGATTGATTGAAAATAACATATTTTTATCAATGTAATTTAGATTGTCAAAGAACTTCACCAGCCCAGACACCAGTCACCTCTAATGTTGATTGTCTTAATGATTCTGGTAAGATCTGATTAAAGTTTTAGTACGACTTGTAATTCCATCATGTATGTAACTTCTGCCAAATATTGTATTTCTAATAGGTCTTGGAGATGAAACCAATGACACACAAAAAGGTATGAATGTATATAACCTTGATTGAACTGTCTGTGCCAGTGTAGGTAGTGTCAATAATATTAACAAGCTGAGAAATACAAATATATATATATAATATATATATATATATAATCATAATTATTAATCTATGCTCGTCCTTATGCCAATCATTGCCATTCATTAACAACATAAAATTAGTACAACTTTACAATGAGATTGCCAGCAGCTACTGTGAAAACTAGCAGCAAACGTCTATACACGTCTTGACTTTCTTTGTATAAACAGATGACGAAGTACCACATATATCATCAAAAAAGAGGAGGTCGCAAGACAGTGGTGATAACAAATTAAAATGCAACCTTTGCAAAAAGAAGAAAAGGTCGGGTACGATGCGGTGTACAAAGTGTGAGCAATGGCAACATTTCAAGTGTGCTGGGTATGCCTTTACAGAAGCCATTTGTGTGGAAGCCAACTTTCTTTGCAAAAATTGCAAATAACTTAATAACAGTGAAACGTCAACAGCCCTGCCTAAGCAAGCCGGCAAAGCGTCTTTTTGTAAACGTTATTAACATAAAGCAAGGTTTTGTTATTTAATACATTTTTCTGTGCGTCTGTACTGTAATAGTCACAGACGACGTCATAGCGTACAAAAAAGTACGACACGAGCCGAGCTTTTACACGCTATAACGTCATCTGTGATCTACAGGGTGTATAAAAAAAGATACCTTTTGTACATTAACCTATTGTTAGAATTTGAATGCCTGGGGCCGGTTGTATAAAAAAGTGATTAAAGTTAACTATAGTTAGTGGAAACGTAACGCCATCCAATAAGAAGCGTGTATTTAAGAGTTAATCACTATTTAACTAAAGTTTTATACAACCGGCCTCTGAACACTATGCTTATACTTTACGGGTGCGCAATTGTACTTTGACAGGATTGAGACCGGGAAATCTTGCTCCAAAAGCGTTTTGCATTGTGGTTAGACTATAATTCTGGGTATTACTAATTAAACATTACAAATTTGACCATTTTTTGTGTAGTTATGCTCTTTCATGATGTCACACAATCCTCAGTCAGTGAAATTTTTGGTTTTAATATTGTTTTATAATTTATAATAAATCATACATATTTACACCCGTGCATTTCTATTTTCTATTTACAACTTTAACTTTATTCAAAACTTTTTATGGCTGCTCCGAATATCCACGTCCCACTGCTCATTAAGGAAGGCTGCTTCCCTCAGTCAATTTAATGGATGGCAGCTTTTCCCAGTTTGGGGAGAACTGGTGTTTTGCTATGGAGGTGACATTTCTCCGTATACTTGTTCCGATATTTGACCAGCCTGTGCAAAAAGAAAAATTGATGGATTTGTGGCATGGCACAAATCACCTTCTTAAATCGACTAGCCCAGATAAATGTTTGCTCGCATGCCATAGTGTTAAAATTCTTTGGTAATTTGTCGTCAGGATTATAAAGCTTTTGGCACTTCTTGTCAACGTGGTTTCTGAGGTGCAGCCTGTCTATCACTTTGGATATCAATTTCCAAGCTTCATTAAATGGCTTTGGAAGTGGTAGATCATCTCTTGCAATAATTAGACTATCCATGTGACACATGTTGTCATATGATAAACAAACAGACGATATTGCTTCACGGATTGACTCATCACAGTGCCCTTCTTCTTGCATAATCTTAAATTTCCGATACAGCCACAGCATCGTAACCAGAAAGGCTTGGGTTGGAGACTCAGATCTGAAGAACAAATTTATTTCACATATTTCACATGCAACTTGTACAGTATTCTCCATCCAACCCCTCCCTTTATAAAATATGCTCCCCAAGCAATATCCCCCCTCCCTCTAAATGAATACATTTATTAAGCTGGTCTCTCCATTAAGTTTCCAATCTATTGATAATCCAACTATATACGGATTCAGAAACTAATTGAGTCATAACAATTCACTCTTATTGGAGTGAAAAAATTTATCACAAACATGTGGGAGGACTTCCAAAAGACGTCACACACTCATGCTAATAATTTAAAATCACCATAGCCTCTTCACACTAAGTAAATTATGAACGGTTGCTAAGACAAAGCTGATAAACCACATACATGTAATCAATTAAAACAAACCTGACAGCCTCGTAATTTAGGGATGGATCCAGCATGATCTGGTGGGTGGGGGGGGGGGTGTGCTCTGCCAGCTCAGGTACCGAGTTGTATCAGTCATGTGCGCCGCCTGCCCATTAGCCTGCATGGCAGGCGCTCAATTCTATGGAGGGCCTGATTTGCAGCGGGCAGGATTAAAATCCTGCCCACAAATCAGGCCCCCCCATAAAATTGAGGGCCTGCCACGCAGGCTACATGCCCATCAACTTGCTTGACTACTGCAAAGTATTGCTTGACTACTGTATTTGAATTGTAATTGTTGTCACAGTTCGCTTACCATCATGTTATTACTCAAATTACTGTATCTCATTTTGTCTCTAATATTTTTTTTTGCTTCATCATGAAAAATAGCACACACCTTCTGGCCAGGGCTAGGGGTGTATGTACCCCCTCCCCTCCCCCCCCCCCAAGTAAAATCCATCCATGTCATAATTTATAACAATTTAAAGTAGACTAATTACATATAAGCAAATTGTTGAATTGATCCATAAAACACAAACTGGAAGTCATTAACATGTACTACAACTTAACATACAGAATCAGCATTTATACCTGTAGAGTGGTTGCCAATATTCAATGTGTCCTCCAGCACTGACTATGACAAATACTCCTCTCGACCAGCAGTGGAATGCTTTCAACCCACCAGTATCCTTGTTGCAAGACGTATCTTCCACCAATGACTGGTCTGCAACGAATCCAGGGTTGGTTGTAAGAAATTCTGCTGTCCCTAAAAATCATCAATGCACACACAAAATATTTCAATCATAACCATGCAAAAATATTTATAACACATCTAACAATAACTACAAGAAACACATCGCCAGGTTTGTAACTCATTAGTAATATTGTCAGGGTTGCCTAAATTTTTCAATGCAGTATAACTTTCTTCTGTTTGTGTCTATCCGAGATCCACAGCATGCTTGTGCAATACCTGATGTTGTTGACATCTCACTCAAATGAATATTTGATGGTATTGTAGGGCCATCACAGGGCCGCAGGTTCGATTTTTGCCAGGGACCTAAAGTTGCATTTTTCGCAGCTGTTCCTCTCAACAATTTCCATCAACAACACCCATCAAATGTAAATAGTAATGCCTTTTGATACGTCATGACTGGAACCCAAAACCATTTGGCAAGTTTGCCTAAACAGCTATACAAAAGGATTTAACATTCCTTCAATGAATCTCATTCCGATATATATTCTTGAATGTTTCCCAAAATCTGGTGAGAAATCTTCATTTAACACAAGTATATTCACAAAATAACATTCAATATACAATACTGTGCCTTGAAATGTGGAAGCATTAACTGCCTCTTCATCAACCATTTGCATAGCAAATTCATCCAGACAGTTAGAAACTGATTGATAGGAAGATTCTGAAAAATATCATGTTACATATTAGCAATTAAAAGTATCATAAATATTCTCTATCCAAAATAAAGTACTACAGGCTATGTACAGCATATGTTAAGCTGGTTTTCCATTAGGCGGAAATTTGTGCGTGGAGCGGAATTTTTCTTTATCTTGTGAATTCTTGGATGCAACTAATTAGAAAAGACACAGAAAAATTCCGCTCCGCGTGCAAAATTCTGCCTAGTGGAAAACTGGCTTTAGTGATGAAATTTCCAGCACAGGATGTGGTAAAACAACTTCTTGTGTGTAAATCTATATTTGGTTAAATATATGCTCAATTTAATTACCTGTCAACAATGCCTGTGATGACATCTCTTCCAGAGCTACAAAGATGATTAATTAATGTCAACTTAGTATTTTAACATGACACACCAAGCAGGGCCGTAGAAAAAAGGCTAAAGCAGGGGTGTAGTATCGCATTTGTTACAACAATTCAGTCGCTAATTAATATTTCTTTTCCTAAAATTGTTGGCAAGCATTCTTTGTAATTTTTCGGTAATATTTTAGTAAATTTATCATACTGTTTAATTAATCAGAGCTACTCAAATTCCAACTGCTATTTTTGCCAACTACAACAACAATTTGCCAATAAGTTATTTTGCCGACAAGATGTTTTCAGGAAGGTGTCACACCCCACACACATCCCCCTATAGCGAGAGTCTTGACACATTTAAATTGTTTCTATATATTTGGTATCACTAACCTTTATTGATATTTCCATCACTGACACCGCAACTGTTGTAAAATTTTCTCAACTCACTTGGGAAACCAAATTGATTTGCTTTTACACAGTGAGTTTCGCAAAAAGCGTGACCCCGTTTTGGAGAGAGGGGGCAAACGGATGGATAATTTATCTTCCCAAAACCACTTATTTGCACTGGAACTTTCCACATACAGTGGGCATATCGGAGCTTCCAATTCCCATCTGCCACATATAATTGCCCACATCCTAAAAATTAATGTAACACTGCTTAATTAGTTGACATCACATTGAACATGGTACAGCAAATGCTACATTGACAAAGTTATCCTACTCAAATGGTTTTCATCTAATAAAGACCTTCAGTCAAGTTTGAATACTGCTAGGTTTGATTTTGAAGATAGTTATTTTTAGTGTGATAGTGAGCCTTCCTTCAAGCAGTTTTAAATTGTAACAGCAATATTGTATACTATCTTAAGTCTCTAATGGCTCAATTGGCCCATAAATATGATTGCCTGAGCAGATTGAGATTTTTATTTATTTATTTATAGATAATTATAAATCTAGACAAAAATATTGCCCAGCAAATAATTTGATGTTTGAATATGCCTATTTATAATCCTAAACTCTCACATTTTAGGCTTTAATATAATTAATTACATGCAGTATACAGTATACTACCTACCTTTACTTTTACAGTGATCTGAGCAGTCATGCATATACAACTGTTCGCAACGTTTTTTGTCGATCATCTGCATCGCATTATTGTATGTTCCACTAGTTGGACCAGGTGTCTTGGAGAATGACCAATCTTCTCTCAAACCATGACAAGCAAGCTCTTCTTCTACTTCTCTATGCCAAAAGCACTGAGAAATTGCTTTTGGTGACATTTCACCTGGCAAAACACCTATTAATTTAAAACAAAATGTTTGGCAATTTAATTTAATAACATAAAAAATTGGAAGCATATTACATTGGGAAAATTTACACACTTGCTAATTACTCTAACCATGACTTTGAACAATTAATGGTGCCACTGGCAAAAACCTACCTATATTTAAATCTAAGTTTTCCAGAGAATTCTCATTTTCCATCAAATCAGGCTCATCTAAAACACCGAAAACAGCATAAGTCACAGGTTTAACTCATACTTACTTGTCAACAGGATATTAGGACATTGAGAAATGATTTTGATTAAAAAAATATAGAATATTGTGCACTTGCCATCCTGCAATATACAATTATAAACAACTAAAAAGCCCTTTTTCTTAAGAATTTTATCAACAACAAACCCATTTCTTATTACTCGACTTAAATAAGAACAAGATTTTTAGCTGTTCTTATTTAAGTCGCGTCTTTAATTAAATAAGATATTTTGGATAAAAGGTCTAAATGCACATGCCCAAAACTTGAAACAAAGTAAAATTATTAGCCTTGCGTAAAACAAAAACTAGGAATGAGCCAATCGCTAAAATAGCTGATTAGCGATTCAATGAGATTATCTAAGCTGCGAGTTGCGAGTTACGAGTATATTGTTAATTTCTAATAACATCGGGTTTAATTTTAACCCAGGGTTAGCATTAACCTAGCTTTGAAGCACCGAACCAGGTGTTTACACCTGTGGTTTACACTAAAAATTCAAATTGAAAACTGTATGGCATCCTGGCGGATGTGATTTTAGCTTTGTCTCAATTTGGCGCCAATTTTCAGCTTTTGAAATAAACATTCATTGCATTTATTTTTATACTTACAAACTTGTAAATAGCAATCGTTTTGATATACTGATATATATTTCCCGTGTTGAGATAAAGTTTATGTATGTATATGTATGTCTATGTATAAATTGTATAAAATAAATTGTACTTCCGATGAAAAGGACTTGAGTTTTATAGGGTTCCCAGCGTTCAGTATATATAAACAAACTGAGTCGGTGTCTGGTCATACTTACTAATAAAATTAAATAACCATTTTAAGATTAGACAGCACAAAATGGTCTGGATAACTACTAGATTTTATTAAACACAGAAGCGGCAAATATAAACTTGCACTTTTATTTTCAATATAATTATTTTAATTCTTGAACATACGTATCGATGGATCTAACAAAGTAAAAAAACAAGTAAAGGCCGATTTTTATCTCGTCCGTATCGTAGCATTTTCTTTTGTGTCGAAGTCTTAGTTACAGGGACCTTAACTTCGAAGGTCATTATATTTATGAAACAAAAAACCCTTCGACTTTCCCTTCCATGTCGTCCATATTAATATACTTTCAAAGCCTAATTCAAAGCGAGGATAGCAACTCGCAGCTCGCAAAATAGCCGACCCCCGATTCAACTAATCAGTGGTCAATAATACCTCCACTTATATAAGATGATTCTTATGTAAGACTATGTGCACACGGTACGTTTTCGAGCGTTTTCATTTGTGTTTTCACGCTAAAACGGATACAAACACTATCAACTTACAACAGAAGTTGTAGTTTATTTAATATATCCGAGATATTTTCCTTTGGGCTGTGCGAATACGGCGTCAAAACGATTTTACGGACAAAAACGTTTTTGAAAACGCTGCAAAACGACGCCTGTGTGCACATAGCCTAAGTTGCAACTTATTTTGTCCCGTATAAACAACCCATTTATCCAGCAGTTATATTAATTAAACTTAACTCTCTTGGCTAACCAAGAAATTTTTAACTAGCAATTAGTTTCATGTCATTTTCAAATAGACGGGGGTACACATTGTAAACTTTATTCAAAGTACAATTTGCCTGCCAGGAATGCATAGACATGCTTTTTGAAGACTACATAACAAAGAACTCATTAGGGCTCAGGCAATTCATCTGTAAGTATGTACCAGTATATTAATAATTTCCAGAATTGAACAAGTCGCATATAATATTAGCACTGATGAAGATCCGGGCAATATGGATCAAAACCTTTGCAGTAATAAATTTACATGGTGTTTCCAGAAAAAAAAGTTTTATCGTCATGGAAACCTACAAAGAAACAAATCCTAAATACTGTTTTAAACATTTACCTTCAACAAGTCCATCATCTTTTTTTTCAATTATGCACCTGCCATACTGCCTAACTTCATCCTCATAGGTATCATTGAAGGCTTCAGCAAAACCACTGAATGAAACCCAACAGTGATTACTTTAATGAAAGATGATAACCAATGTTAGTAAACAATTTGTGGTATCAATACACCTTTGGACCAACTAATATTATTTGGCATTAGACAAGTAAAGTGTGGCCCAGTTTCCACAAGCCCTCGCATAAGCCTGGGCTCACCTCATGGGGCTTGTTCTTTTATCATGTTTACATGAACCTGGTTTGGCGTCAACACTAGTCTACCATCAACCATATTTAAGCCACATTGGTGTACTTGTTCTAAAGCGACCTTCCTTAGCTTCAAATGGCATGCATAAATAAGTGATGACACATTTTACTATGTAAATATTTGCTCCTTTGCATGTTTATATATAGATTGATCCAAATAAATTTTGTTAAATAAATTTTGACATATTGGGGGATACTGTATTTTGTTGAAAGACATTGTCATTTGAACTTCATTTTATTTGAATGTGCTTCTACAGTTTATATACCAGTTTGACTTTGCATGAGCCTGGGTCAAGCCAACCCAGGTCTCGAGAAGTGTGCCCCACGTTGTCGGGGTCTGAAAGGGTTGACCAAGTTATCATGTAAACACTAATATAAATTTATTACTCGGGCCACAGAGTAAGTACATACAGCGAGCGAAACACGATGGATATACCTGGTTGCAGTGAACGAACAAACTTTAAATCTATACTGAATATAATTTAGTCATATAGATTTTGTGTCCACTAAAGTGTAAATCAAAAATTTGTTATTAGTATTCTTTATATCTAAATATTAATTTTATAATTGTGGATAAATAAGGGTTTCCTCACCTTAATGAAGGAAACCACTTGTATAGTTTCGCGTCAAAATATGTGACATTGCTCACTTCGATAAGCTCA
Source organism: Paramuricea clavata (assembly GCA_902702795.2). Taxonomy (NCBI): domain Eukaryota; kingdom Metazoa; phylum Cnidaria; class Anthozoa; order Malacalcyonacea; family Plexauridae; genus Paramuricea; species Paramuricea clavata. The sequence goes on along the minus strand of CACRXK020003847.1, from coordinate 3,394 downwards.
ACATCATATTCATCAGACTTTGGGTAAAAGTGAGAACCCGATCCGTCACTATAATTGCAGATTCCATAAACATACGAGCAACATCTACATTCCAGCGTAACTTTTGTGCATGGTATGGGTCCATCCAACGTGAACACTTTAGCTTTCGACGGGTTATTTCTTACAGTCAGATCTTTCTGACACTGAAAGCATCTGGCTACAGGGGGTGTGAGAAATTTATTGAACGGCAAGTCCTCCGTTTGCGTGAGCTTCCATAGATGATCGGATGCTTTCTTCTCGGCGATAAAGTTGGGGCAGCACGTTTCCGCAAACTTCACATACATCTGGAACTCCGCCATCGACATCACCAAATGTTGTGAAGGCAAACTCTCGAAAAGTTTAAATATAAAACTATATCGCAAAAGATACCATTCACAACACACGGAATATTCTTCGGAACGTGTCGAACGGCGTCACACAGATTCAACAGCCCTTCAAATGAAAGTTTTGAAGCTAATAACTGAAGGGCTTCGTCCTCCATCAAAACACACGCGTCCGACAACAATCGCCTTAGGTCAATTTCATTCACAGCTTTTAACCGCTCGCGAATAGCATCGAGGTTTCTTTTCTCGTCTTCGAACTTCGATAGAACATTACCGAAGTCAAACATCCCCGACGGTCTCTTCTTTTTTTTCGACGACATGAATAAAACCTTTTAAACGCGACAGATATTTTCGTGGCACAGCAAAGAAGAGAAATTTAAATAACATGTGCGTGCGGCCGCGTATGCATAACTCTATCTGGGACTGGGTACGGGCAATTAGCTGTGTGGGCACGAAGGCACGGGTGCTTAGCAATATATTTCAAAACTGTTGGTGTATTTTAGGCATCATTTGAATACTGAGACTGTTCAGTAAGTCTTTTTCATAATGTCCGCCTTTGTAGGCAATGGTAGAGTTAGAGTCTACGTAAGAATATTTGTACTTTTTGCAGTTTTCGGGCCAAAGCGTAACGCTTTAAAAGCCTTCTTATAAGAAACTTTCTCTTATCAACAGCTGCTTCGGTTTTGCCTGACCCCGAAGCAAACGAAAACGAACTGATGGTGCTCTAAGTATTTAAAGTTTAATGACCGCACTAATTTTACTATTTTTCTCCTTTTAAAATTACATTTTTAAAACTGGTTCAACACATTTGTAATAAATTTAATAATAAGACATTTTGCTAGTTTTTGCTAATGTTTCAACGCAATCATCGTCTCTACATTTACATGGAATATTACATACACAATGAATATGACAATATGTTCGCATGTAACAAATACAACATACAAACTCCCCCCCCACAATTATAAAAGTTTGCCGGTTCAGTACATTTATCACGTTCACAAGTTATGTTCCACATTTGTATTATTTGTTGTACATAAAACATTGGTCAATCCATTTCAAACAAACATCTATCGCATCTAAAATCCTCAAAATCTAGCGTACTTTCTCTTCTTGTATAATGAAGTGGTAATTTTGTATTGTTCGGGCCAAATTCTTCACATCGTTGACACTTTCTGAAATGGATTTCCATTGCTTTGCCTTCGGTATAATATTTCTGTTCAATCCCTCTTTGACATACAAATAACAAGCAATAATCCAATATGAAAAAAGCAGAATCAACTATCCGTTTCTTGCAAGGTCAGCATAGACAGGCCCAGGCAATGTCGTAAAAGTACAATGTGTTCAGCCATGTACAACAGTTAATGACTTTTGCTATTCAACCCGGATTAGTGATATTCAAATTTCGCCAGGATAAAGAAATAAAAGAGAAATACAAAAAAAAAGAAGAAAAAAAAAAGGTTCTTTTAAGAACCATCAAATGCTAAAAGAGTTTACTGAAGCAACAATCCAAGAGCGTTTTATTTCAAAAACGTTAGCTTTTACTTTCTCCGTGTGATATACAACAGTTAATGACTTCTTAATGACTTTTTAGGGATTAGTGATATTCAAATTCAGGCTGTTGCTAACGCTTTCTATGTAGCAACCATGAAATCAAGCGCCTTGCCCAAGACTGTTTTATTTCAAAGCTAGCTATATCCACTTGTTTTAAATCCCATACCCAGATTCTTACAGCTTCTTGCACAATTTCAGGATCACAAAAATCACTGACTTTGTAAACTAAAGTCAAGTAAGCCATAATTCTACCAAAATTTGAAGGCTGTAACTCTTGATAGATCACACACAAATTTTCAAGCACGTTCTCTCTTCCAATATGAGCTATCATGCTTTCAAATAAACCTTCATGCTTTTCCAAAAACACTTTTAAATAAAAACTAAAACTATTTTTGCTTAATTTCACGTTATTTTCCTTTAAAACATCACAAATTAACTCTTCAGCCATCTTGAAACAAAATGGCGGCTAATCGGAAAGCCCTCGTTGTTTTATCGTCATCGGAAAATCACCGGAAATATACGTCATCAGTTATGCTAATTAATTTGCATAACTCATGAATTATTAATTATGCGCATAAACGGGGTGTATTAAGCCCCTCATATTACTACTTATATATATATATATATATATATGTGTATATATGTATATATATGTGTATATATGTATATATATGTATATATATATATTTATGTATATACAAGGTGTATAAAAAAAACGGAGTCCAACTTTTGTGCTTAATAACTTTCGGACTGCTACTTCTAATAAAACGGTTTTAGGCTTATTTTAAAGCCTGTTCATTTATCTTTTGACCAAATGGTCATCCGTGTCTTTAGTGCAAGTAATAAATGCACAGGAGAAAATTCAGTAAACCTATCATGTTTAGATGCCGCTTAATTATACAAATTTACTGTGTTATTCCATAGGCGGTTGCAATGTTTGAATTTTCTTGTTCAAACTTTAATGTTCTTGTTGCCACATCGGAAAAACTAGTAAGAACTTGTTAAAAACATTCTAAAAGAGATTAGGTAGTTTTATTTATTTCAAAATGCTATATTATTTCCAGAAATCATCAAAACAACCTTATGTCCACGCATCGTCCGAACGAGCACCATCGAATCGGGCCGTAATGTAAATATAAATTAGCAAGTTGACAGCAAGCTAAAACACGCTTCAGCCGGTATTATAACGCATTTGAAGTCAGCAAGTGAATTTAAAATAGTGTATTCGAAGCCATTATTACTTGATTTTTACAACCAATTGCCAAAATGCCTCAATTTGCTCGTTTTGTTGACAAAATAAGTTATTTTCATCAAGTACCGGTTTGTTATTGCATCTCAAATTTTTTACTCTCCAATCGCAATCACTTAAAATATTATTATTCACGAACTTCTGGATTATATTTACGAAACAACCCACCGTTGAAAAGCTGAATGTCTAAGCTTTAAAATGAATGTAAACCTGAACGTTTTGCTTTAAT
>CACRXK020003846.1:0-34288 GCA_902702795.2 Paramuricea clavata | reverse complement strand
AGCATATATTCTGTTTTATCTTTATTTAATGTCAATTTATTGGCCAACAACCAGTTGTGCATAAGCTCTAGGTCAAAATTTAATCGCCGTTGTAGTTCTTCTTTATTTGAGCTTGCAGTGGTTAGATTTGTGTCGTCGGCAAACATATTCGCTTTAGTATATTTTAAACAATTTGGCAAGTCGTTAATATAAAGAAGGAATAGCAGAGGACCCAAGTTAGACCCCTGGGGTACTCCACTACGAATTTTTGCGGCTGCGAAATAGTTTGTCCAATCTTACACCTTTGGATTCTATTTGACAAGTATGATTTAAACCAATTTAGTTCAACCCCTTTTATGCCATAAAGTTCTAATTTTCTGAGTAGGATACTGTGTTCTATACGCAATCAAATGCTTTCTTTAGGTCAAGAAAAACAACTCCATTTAGGTACCCTTTGTTCATATTTAAATACCATTCATTCGTAACAGATAGTAATGAAGTTTCTGTTGAATGCTTCTTTCTGAAACCTAATTGTTGGTTTACTAATATTTTATTACTTTCCAAATAGTTTGAAAGCTGGTGAGATATAAGTCTTTCAAAAATCTTAGCAACCGCAGACAATACAGACACAGGTCAATAATTTGTGGGTTTACTTTACAATCCGATTTATAAATAGGGGAAACAATTGCTATTTTCATATCATCTGGAAAACTACCCGATAGTATTGACTTTTTGAATATTGTTGTTAATGACTTAGCAATTACATCAGCAGAATCTTTCAATAGTTTAGCCGAGATTCTGTCATGTCCTGTAACTTTAGTTGTTTTAATAGTATATAACAGTTTAGAAACGTCTGTTTCAGTTACTAACTGAAACCGGAAAATGGTGTTTATAGGTTTCACATACGATTCTGGTATCTGGTTATGTTCCGGCAGATCTTTTGCTAATTTGGGTCCTATATCTGTAAAACAGTTATTGAAAATATTTGCAATTTCTCTTGGATCAGTTACTATATTCCCGTCATCTGAAATTTCATTTATATTGGTGGATTTTACATTCCTATTTGTTAACTCATTAACTTTTTTCCACATTTTCTTTGGATTTGCCTCGCAATTACTAAATGCCTGCGTGTAATAATTTGCTTTCGCATTTTTAACTATTTTAACCACTTCATTTCTAGCTTTTTTGTAGGCTTCATGCGCACACTTAGACCCAGATTTTACCGCCTGTTTTTTTAGAAAATCTCTATTATGTATCTGTGTTTTATTCTAGGCGTAATCCATGGTATATGTTCATTTTTTACTTTACGGGTAATGTGGGGTGCGTGCATATCTCCAACCGCTAAGAACCTTTCCTTCCAATCATTCCAAACAACATTTGGATCTTCACTATTTGATTATAGGGTTTCCAGTACCCAACTTAGATCATATTTAAGCGGCGCCAAGTTTGTGACGTAATTTACCTGCCAAAAAGTAGCAGTTCCAAAAACAAAAAACATACAATTTGAAAGAATGATATCTTCTATGTTCATGGGAAATTTAGTAGAAACGGGATGAAAATTAAAGCATGGAAAGAAATTTGCAACAGATGCCAAGAGATACGTTGGGTGGGGGCGAGGTTCTCTAGGGTTCCAGCACATAACCCTGATCCAGGAAATCCCGACCACCGAATATGAACATGTTCAAGACTGCAACTACGCTGAATGATGGGAAACAACAACCTGTTGATGATTTCGCCCCTAGAGCGGTGCAATTTCATCTGCCTATAGTGATGTGAAAGAAGCAGCAAGTCGGTATTTTTGTTCAGGAGAAGCACGTGCTTGAGTATATCAGACATCTTCAGGAACTGCAAGTTGTATCTGCGATAAGAGAGAATTCCGGATTGTACTCCTTTAATTCCATTCCGGATTCTGGGGGGCATTGAAAATTTTAAAAACTTGTGGGGCGGGGGCATCGAAAATTTACCAACAAGCTCAACAGGGGCGCTGTAAAAATGCGAGCTTTTTTCAAGACATCTTCATCCCCCGGCGTAATAAATGTACTTTCCCTTAGATCGGTAAAAATCCGCATGCTTCATACAAAAATATCTTGTACCCCATAAGATTTACAAATGATTGAATCTATTTCCACTGTAGATTACTGACCACATCAGAGTTTCAATAACAATGGGAAAACATGGCTGGATTACGAAATTTACCGCACTTCGCTCCTTCTTGGCCGGTTGTGAAATGTATTTTATTGCACCCACCGCGTGGACTTATATCAAATCTCTGCATCAAACCAAGTTTTTTCTGGCTTTAGTGTTGTCTGCGTTCAACTTTGGTGTAATCATTGCTGCACCTCTATCTGGATTCCTAACAGATCGACTTGGAAATCCAAGGTTTATCTTCATTTGCTCATGTGTAACGAAAGTGTTCGCTTCGGTGATGTATAGTATTAATCTGAGTGAGTATTTCCCACTTTTTGGAAGGCTGATAAGTGGATTAAGTGATATGGGTCTTGCAGTTCTTTTTGGACAAATTGCATTACAGACCGACAAAGAAAGTCGTGGGGGAAACTTTGTACTCTTAGAAGGTGCATATTGTCTTGGTTCTACATTTGGTCCGGGAATTGGAAGTTTTATTGTATTTCGGGCCAATATACTTGGTTGGCAAATAAATGAGGGCAATTCACCTGGGATCGTGTTGTCAATAATATGGCTTCTTTTCCTCATTTTTTCGCTGCTCTTACCCAACGACATTTGGATAGCGACCGGTGCCCGCAATATGAAACTGGATTCAGTTTCTAGTGACGACGAAGCCGACCAAGCATTGCAGAGTAAACGTAATCAAGAGCGAAGATTGACCCGGTATAGTCCTGAGGAGAAGACGTGCATAATATCATGGGACTTGAGAATTTTTGGCCTGCTTTTTCTAATATTCTGCAGCGAGGCATTGTCAAGTACATCTACATTCTTTGTTCCAGTAGTAGCATTGGATCATTTTCATCTACAACTTATTCACACCAAGTTGATGTTCTTGAATTGTACCTTATTTACACTGCTAGTGTTAATTTGTCTTTATCTTGCTTCAGAATATATTGAAGAACGAAAGCTCTTTGTAGTTGCATTATTTATGCAAATTATTGCTCTGTCACTTCTCACGTCTTTGGCTTTCTCCTGGAATCAAGTAACTGATGCTCAATGGTATATTCTACTTTTATACATTTGTCTAGGTATGCCATATTTTGCATTTCCATTAGGAAATTCAATTCTCTCAAAGATCACCGACCCTCGGAATGCAACATTTATTCAAGGTTTATCCTATGGATTTCTGCATTCGGCTATTGTAATAAATCGCGTTGTGGTTAGTTTCGTGTTTACGAAAACGAGTTTGCTGTGTTACTGCTTTGGTATGGTTACCCTTTGGTTAGTAGGTGTTATTTGGTATGGTACACTATACAGAAGAATGGTTCCAAACGTCTGAAGGAAAACAAATGATTGCTACTGATGTTGTATTTCTCGACTTCAGTAAAACGTTTGACAGCGTACCACGTGAACTTTTTTGTACAAACTGGAACAGCATACTGCAGGAGGGTCACTCTCCTCCGCAGAGTCTGAATTATATAGGATTTGTAGGGATAGTAGAGGATATTTAGTGGTGCGCGACGGGGGTGGGGGGTGAGATCGATGGTTGACAAACGTAGCTTCCGTCTTCCCATCATACCTTGCGTAATTTGTCCCCCCCTTAATATTACGCAATTTTACTAAAAATTCGTAAGGCTCTGCGGAGGAGAGTGCAGGAGGGTCGTTAAAAATTATTTAAAAATTTCCTTATCGATCTTAAACGGATGGTAATAGTTAGAAAGACTATAATAGTATTCTTCTTGGACTAGTGTAAAATGTGGAATACTCCAAGGAACAATTTTAGGTTTATTCTATTCTTAATCTATACAGTATAAATATGATCTACCTAATAATATAGAAAATAAAGTAAAGTTATTTGCAGACGACACTCGGTGAATGTAAAAGGCCGGATGTCACGCGGAATGGAATGCGGACTGACTTTTGTGACAATTTTAGTTTGTGACATTCCTATGACATTTAAAATCCAATTCAAACACTCATAAATAATTCATAAGCTTATTGGCAAATCATGTCAACCATAATATGTCACGTGAAGAGGCTTTATACCTGATAAAACTCATCTTCATTAGTTTATTAGTGTTCTTTATATAAAGAATACTAATGAGATGGCATCTTTGTAGTCGTGTTTTGTCATAGTCTAAAATGCTCTTGCTGCGCACTCCCATTTTAAATATGATTAAGCACTCCTGCTCGTGTTTTAAACAGTACTTAATCACGCTATTATTGTAACTTATTGTATAAAATTTATGAGAGATGTGCATGCTTCTTGAGTAAAAGCAAGTTCCTTGGCAAACAACAGAAGCCCTGGTCACATTCCGTCCAAGTCTGGTTTTTCGTTTTCATTTGGTCGTAGCTATCGCGAGTCTTGTGTCCAACTAATATTTGGCGTTGTAAAAGAGTTTGCATTTACCATTCTTGTGTTTTGTTAGTTGTATATACAATTTTCATAATACAGAGCGTTAAATATTATTTTTTATGTGCATGCCTTTTGGAATTGTTATAAAATTACATTTAAAATGAATATACCTCGCAATTTGATACTCAAGAACGGCAGAGAAACGTCGTGGAATTTACAGGTAAACTACGTGAAGCGTTCCTCTTTTGAGTTTCTAAATTGATTGCAATTTTCCTCATTACTTTTGCAGTTTAAAAAACTCCCTTGCAAATTCCTTGAGGGAATTTGCAATGTTGCTAAAAGCCAAAAAATTTTCCTCAGTTCCTGTTACAAGTTCTTAACTTCCTGTTACAAGTTCCTAACTTCCTGTTCTGTTCTGCGTGTTGCAATTGGCTAACAAAAATAATCGACCAATAACAACGCTCATATCAGAACAGGAAGTTAGGAAATTAAAACAGGAAGTTAGGAAAATTTAAAATGAAGTTTGGAATATTGCAACAGCCGATAGGAACATTGCAAATTCCCTCAAGGGATTTGCAAAAGTTTTTCAAATTTGCAAAGCTAATGAGGAAAATTCTAAATGAGTTACGAACTCAAAAGAGGAACGCTTCACGTAGTTTACCTGTAAATTGTCACGAAAAAATGTCTGGGAACTGATTTGCATTCGCTGTGTTTCGCACTCATTCCGCCTTTTACATTCACCGGAAGTCACTAGACGACACCAAGGTTTATCGTGAACCGCAATGACGGAGATAGTGATGGAGAAGTACTTCAATTAGACCTAGATAAAATGAATAATTGGACTAAAGTTTGGCAATGACGCTTCAATCCTGAAAAGTATGACGTGATGTAACTGTGGGATAACGCATCGACAAGATTTTTCAGTTACTGAATATTATTTATCGGGAGTTTTCATATGAAAATCTTCACACTGTGTCCCATTTTAAAATTTCACAACGTTTTTCTGCTTCAAAGCTGCTCTGTAGACTCTTTTTTGTACCCTTTGTAAGGCTTGTACGTCCGAGGGGCCTTTCACTCCAAAAATCCTGCATTACTATCCCTAAAAATCCGGAAAACTAGATCCGGTTCTATTTGAAAAACGTCAAAATCCAATTTTAAAAACCATTCGAAGTCTAAAAAATCCAAAAAAATATCTGGGAGAAATTTTAAAAAATCCGGAAAAGCCCAAACATTTCTTTTAAAAATCCACTAAAAAATCCGCGGAATCAGCCTTTCTCACGCTGCCCGATTTTTGGGTGGCTTTTCAGCCGACGTCTGCGAGACAAGTCCACATAACAGCGACTTTTTATAATTTTTTGGACGAATGATGGTAAATTTGCTTTGTAAATAGTTAGTTTATTTTGAAAAATTGCTTTTCACATTGTTTTAATTGTCTGCAATGGGTAACGAGAATTAGATGCCACCCAAAAATGGCGGATATTCGTCATCGTGAGAAAGGCTAATTGACTGAAATGCCCCTCGTCTTTAATTAATTATTTAAAGACCATGTCAAGTCCGTAATGTAAACAAATCCTTTGTAATCCCTATAATTGTAAAATAAGACATACCATGGTTAATAGACGTAGATGGTTAGGCTAGCCGGCAAACTGCAAAGAGAGCGGCAAATTATGTCGAGAACCACTTTTATTTGTGTAGCCTGCGTAGCGGCTCTCAGAAAAAGGAGAGCCTGCACGAAACCCCATGCTTTACCATTTCCGCCCACTTAGCCTGCGGGCTACGCCCACTTTAAACAGATGTCAAAATTGGCCAATCACACAGATTGTTTACGTTTGCAAATTTACTGTATGTTCGCAAATTTCAAAACGAAATAATATACGGATGTCGGCTAATGAAAATTGAAGTCTGGGAATAGCGCTAGGCCTAGGGCAATCTCCAGAGGGCAATCTCCATCGTTGTCACAAGTAGTTTGCAATCCGTACATCTAGAGAGTCCTGAAGGGGTAAAATGGGAACTGGGGTTTGCTTATTTTTGGGTGGGGAAATGAGATTTCATGCACTGGGACTGGGATACATCAGCAAAAAACAATAGAATATGGGAATGGGATTGAGATTTGAGCAGGACAGCCACTGAGATGATGGGATTTGTGCTCTGGGACAATGGGATTTAGTCAAAATTTGGGCTGGGAAATGGGAATACGACCCCCCCCCCCCTTCAGGACCCTCTATCTACGATATTTCGTAGCTTTCTCGCACACATACATATATAATTTATAGTTTTGACAGCGGTCAACCGTGATGTATTAAATGTTATTAATTTAAAGTTTCGAGCGATGCAGAGAAGAGAATATTAAAGGTGTCTAAAGCCATCACTTCAGAGAGAGCAAGTCCTGTTCATAAAGACATAAGCATTCACAGCAATTCTCTCCTGGCACAAACTTATTAGCTACAAATCATGAAGAAAAAATGTATTTGTCGTCGATGAATTGATGAAAACGAACACGCTTGTGAAAGAGGCGCTGCTAACAGACAGCTGAATCCAACGAAGACACCACAGTCAATATCTGTAGAGCTTCGTGAACCAAGTTCGTAAATACCTTTAATTATTGTTGAACCGTAAATCGTGGCCTTTAAGCTCTTTTGAATGCAAAACTCGAAGAAACGCCTCTCAGTAATACATTCGCCGTGTTTGTATGAATTTTAGCATAAATTAGCATTTTTTTTCATTTTGAACCAATCAGATTTCTCGTCCTCTGAGAGAACGAGTGAATACGGCAAAGCATGGGGTTTCGTGCAGGCTGTCCTTTCTCCGTGATAGCCGTAGACTTGCTCCAAGTCTCTCTTTCATTTCATATCGATCCACTAAAGTGTACATTACATAACGTAGCACGGAGAGGCGGAGCGAGAAAGCGAGACTTGTCAACTTCGGCCAATCTCGGTTCAAAACTGAATCGAAAATGCAAGACTTGCTTTAATAATTGTTTTCCTTCAATTTCTTTCTGTATTATTTACTATATTGGAACTCATGTTATTTACACTGTGCTAGATCAATACATATAAACACTGACAGAAAACAATTAAAGCAAGTCTTGCATTTTCGGTTCAGTTTTGAACCGAGATTTTCCGAAGTTGACAAGTCTTTCTTTCTCGCTCTGCCCCTCCGTGCTACGTCATGTAATGTGCACTATAGTGGACCGATACTATATGACAATAAAGAGAGAGGAGCAAGTCTAGAATAATCCAAGATGGCAGACAGCTCACTGATTTATGATATAAATGAAAATATTTCAAGAACTAATAAACAACATTTGAAGAAACTGTAAATAAGTTTTTCACATAATTTTAAAAGCTCTTTCAAATAAAAGAAACTATTTTTTATTGCCATATCCTTTAATAGGTAAAGTTGTCAGCGATGTAACTTAGCGCTTGCCCGCTTGCCGGGGCAAGTAAAATCATTACGGGCAAATTGTTTTAATGTTTTTGCCAGAAATGAAATGCTACGCAAAATTGTTTGCTTGTTTATGTTATGCGTTCTGTTTTTGATTCATTATTAGTTGATCAGCTGAAATCAACACTCCATGAAGTCTCCAAATGATTTTGTTACAAAAAATTGATATTAGAATTAATGTTGACCAATCAATTAAGGCCGGTTTCCATTGCAGTCGCTTTGCCCGCGTGGGCGGAGCGGGCTTTGAAAATCTGCTTACGCGGGCGTGACGGGCGTCAAAAGCAATGAACGCTTGGCCCGCGCGGGCAAAGCGAACGTTAATGAAAATGGCCTTTAAGCGGGTCGAATTTTGCGCGCGGAGCGGAATTTTTCTTTGTCTTGTCTAATTATAGTTCCATCCAAGAAATCACAAGACAAAGAAAAATTCCGCTCCGCGCGCAAAATTCCGCTTAATGAAAACCGGCTTTACTGCAATCATTCGCTTCAACTTTTGCTAATATGTGAAAACAAAACTAAACCTGATGGCAAGTGAATTTTACTCCGGGCAACTAATTTTCATGTGTAACTTGCCCTAATCGCAAGTGGTAAAAACAGTTAAGTTACACCACTGGGCACTGGTTGTATTCTAGTTTATTCACACGTCATTACCTTGCCCAAAAAAAGGTTTGGCGACCAAATTCTCCACTAAAATTCCTCGTGCAGTATTTTCGGACTGCTTGCCATGCTGCTGCCCGTAAATAATTTATAGTTTGTGATCATTTCTTTTTCGCTTAGTTCGCCATTGTGGTCTGAGTCGGCTACAGACATGAGATAATCGGCTTCTTTAACTGCATGTTGCTTATGCCTTGGATCTAGGTATTGTATGAGCTCTTCCATTGAAACTTTCGTGTCTTTGTCGACGTCCATTTGTTCAGAAAATTCGCTTCTTCTCCTGTCGATATTTAAAGAAGAATTAAAAACTCTTTCTCGTCTGAGGATTCTCACGTGACAAATTTGGCTAACGTTTGTTTATAACCAATTCACAACTTTAGATCACATGCCTAGGTAGCTATTGTTCTAGTGCTTCTGTAGAAGCATAAAATAGAACAAAGGTACAGTACCTAAGTTTTAGAATTATCTAATTGAGAATAACTCTTATACGAAAACGAGGCTGAATAGCCAAGGTGCGTATTACAGTAACTATGTAGTAGTACAATCATTGATTTAATGGATGATTTGAGCTTTTGACGAAATTTTGATCTAAACAAGAAGAACGAAACCATTACCATATTGCTAGCCTGCGTAGCAGGCGTTTAGTACGGGCGGGAAAAGAGGAAACGCCTGCCCAAATGGCTATGACAAATTTGTTTTCGCCCATTAAGGATGATTGACGTTTTGTAATTAGCACCTTCACCCATTATCCAATCATAGTCGAGATTTATATTTAGCATCATGCATGCTTTTTACTCGGCAACTAGGAAGATTTGCAGAGATTTTATGTACCATTTAAAACATGAGCAGCAGTGTTTTATCTGATAAAACACGCACTGCGAATGTTTTTAAATTGCTTCAAAAACGTTGTGTATGTAGAGAAAATCGAGAGCGCGAGCAAAATTATTGTTGGCATTTGAATTACGTAATTACTTCCGTTAACAAGATTGACCAATGGGAAGCTTTTCCGAAGATTCTTCGAAGAACAAATTAATCATAGGCATTTGGGCAGGCGTTTTAATATTTAACGACGCCCTCTCTTCTCCCGCCCGCACTAAACGCCTGCTACAAGGGCTACCATATTGCTGGAAAGAGCATCTTAAAATGAGTAAAATTGCAAAGTTTGGTTGCGAATTGTTGTAAAATGAGGAAAATATAGCCGTGTATACAATCTTTGCAGTTTTACTCATTCTAAGATGCTCTTTCTAGACGTGGTGTTGGATTTCGTTCTTCTTGCCTTGATAAAAATTTAGTCTTCAGCTGAAATCATCCATTGGAACTTAGTTGTTACGTACTCATTAAAATATCTGTCATCTTCGGCTTTTTCCTCTGGGTCATCCACCTCGCCTGGTGGAACACGAACAAATTCATCCACAGACAACTTCTAAAAATATTAATTTTAATAAATTATGTTTATAAATAACTGGAACAATCTGGATGCAATTTATGAGAAACGTGGAACAATCAAACATTTTATGAAAACGTTGTATAAGCATTATCTTGCTATTTTAGTGAATTATTAAATATTAGATATATTCTTATAAGAGGAGAGTGGGCAGTAAGGCTTCTTCATGCACCAATCCATGAAAAATCTGCACCCCTCTTTGCAGATGAGGCCAGATCCGCCTCTGCGGGGCATTACTTACCAGATCTCTGTCGTCATCCATCTGCGCCATGAGGTCTTCAGCCATTGCCTCAATTGACTGTTCATTATGTTCTGGATGTTGAAATGATAGAAATTCATCTTGACTTAACTTTGAGTCTTTGTTTCTGTCTGCTTTGTTCCATCTCTTTAGATCTTCAGACATTATCTCTTCCATTAAACCTTTTAATTCCTCTTCTGCAAATGTTTTGGTAACCCAATGAGATTTTTTCTCTATCATGTCACCCTGGGCAGTGATTCAGCCAGTGGGTCAGTCAGTAAAATTGGTCTGCTACTGTAGTTACTTGGTTGGACAGTCAGTCAGATGGTACATCAGACAGTCAATGTGTTGGTCAACCACCATCACCACCATCATCACTACCATCATCACCAATATCACCAACACTATCACCAGCATCACCATCATCATCACCACCACAACCACTAACACCACCATCACTAACACCACCATCATCACCACCATCATCACTAACACCACCATCACTAACACCACCATCATCACCATCATCATCACCACCACTAACACCACCATCACTAACACCACCATCATCACCATCATCATCACTAACACCACCATCATCACCATCATCATCACTAACACCACCATCATCACCATCACCACCATCATCATCACCACCACTAACACCACGATCACTAACACCACCATCATCACCAGCACCACCAGTACCACCACCATCATCATCACCACCACCACTAACACCACCACCACTAACACCACCATCATCATCATCACTATCATCATCACTACCACTAACATCACCACTACCATCACTAACACCATCACCATCACCAACATCATCATCCCCATCATGACCACCTTCACAACCACCATCATCACCACAGTACCATCATCATCACCACCATACCCACCACCATTATCATAATCACCACATCCCCTACCACCATAATCATCAACACATCACCATTATCACCACCATCATCATCCTCGCCACCACCATCACCATTAAAAGGTTATTTAAGGAAGGTTAAGTATTTACAAAATCTACAACTAAATAAATGCAAATATTTTGTAATCTAACACATACCTGCCAATATCAGCAGGTAACCAGGTTACGCAGTTTTACAAGTTGGCACTATAGGCTAGAGCACTACATACACAGTCTAAATTCTTCATACTTATACATTCAAAAACCCAAAAAAACTAAACGTTAATCAAACCTGATTGCTCTCCAAGTTTCAAAGCATCATTTTCAACCTGATCATCTTTGGTCAAGCCTTGCATGTACTCACGTAAGCTCAAAATCCCGTCATTATTCTGGTCCGCTTTTTTAAAATTATCATTATTCACTTTCAATGCATAGTCGTAATGCTCCTGGATTCTTTCATGTATCCACTTGGCCAGCTCTTGTCTATCAACGTTGTGGTTTCCATTTATGTCTACTTTATGAAAAATCTCGATCAACTTTTTCGAACCGTCCAAGTCTTTTAGGTTAAGTTTGCCCTCGTCAACAAGTCGCCCCAAGAATGCTTCGTGGTGAAATACGGGATTAATATGACCGTCTCGTTCCAGTTTAACTGCGGGGATATGGTCTTGTGGTAACAGGCCTTTGTTTAATATCTTTACACCGCTTTTGTTGACCGGTTTGCTTGTTATTTTTGAGAATAAAATAGTCAAAACAAAAACGACTCTTTTGAAGGACGCCATCTTGCTTTCGTGGCAACAACAAATAAAACCCATCCATCAAATTGCCATGCTGGGATGAACTGTTTATAAAATATTAATTAATATTTTCAAAAGTCATAAAAGGCTATTTGCCTATTTTTGTTCATATTTTTCAATAAACACATTAAATAAACGTAATAATAACAACTTTTAACAAAACCCCGAACGATTTAATAGGCTTTTTGTATGAAAGTAAATAAAAAAGCTCAAAAGCTGTCATTTTTGTGTATTTTTTCTCTCCGTATACGGACGGAAAGTATTTTGATGTATCCAGTTTAACTAATTTATACAAATAGCATTTATGTAAATTCCTGCAACAAATACATACACGTGTAATTTAAACATCTAATAGAAGCAAGGAAACCATTTTAAAATGTTTTGTTGTTCAATTACCTGGTTCATCGTCACCGCATTATGCGTTTTCTTCGTTCCGTTAACTTTGCTGCTTTATTTGACTGGAAACATCGCGCTTCTACCCGAAGTAATCAAAATTCTGCTGATTACAGTGTGGTGCTATATAGAGGCATTGCTCAATTGGATTGCGCCTCGCAAACGCAAAAGTATTGAAGGGTTCACGGCGGTTGTTACGGGCGCAGGGCATGGAATTGGCAGGGAGATTGCATTGGCTCTTGCAAGTAAAGGTGGGACTTCTATATATTATTGACTTCGATTCATCTGAAATATATAAAGATCGAGGCATCATCCGTGTAATCACAGAGTATAAACTATATGGCCTATACAGAGGTCCAACTCCTTGTCGGCGGAGAATCTTGTCAAGGGGAGAATCTTGCACTCCGATGGGTTAAGCCATAAAATACTCTATTGCATCCTATTGTGTCTTTTTACTTTGTCCAATGTCAGAAAATTTTATTGAGCAAGTGTTGGTCCTAATTAATGGTTTACCAGGCTATCTGGCAATGAATCTTGTTAACTTATTAGCCAGGACCTGCCCTGGTGTCAGACAACTTTAGTCAATAGTCATCAAGAGGAAAACATTGAATGTTAACGAGTTAACAAGAGCAAAAAACAGTACCTATTAATAGGTAACTTTTTAATAGGTAACGACTTATTACTCGCTGGGGCACTCTGTGCCCTGGCGAGTATAGGTTTCGGCACGCATTTTTAGTGGATCAGCAATAGTGGATCAGCAATAGTGGATCAGCAATGGTGGATCAGCAATAGTGGATCTCCAATTTTCTTCGATAGCCACAAAATAGAATATTAATGAGCTGCCTAATATCAAAATGGCGGCCTTTCGTGGAGTGGGCAAAATATTTCAAAAAATTTCGTTAAAATTTTTAACGAATTGTACCTGTTTTTTATGGATTTTGCATTGTGTCTAACTCTAGACATTCTTGCTAGTTTAGTTAATGCATTTTTCTTGGTGCACGGCTCTGAAAATCCGAAATTTGGATCGTCGAATTCCCATGTACGATCTTAATTTCATATAATATACTGAATCTGGATATAAACGAGCCAAAGGCAAAGACAATTTCAAGGTAAAAGGTTATAACTTACAGTAAACTACACCACGTAGTTTTAATAGATAACTACTTTATGAGAAGCATATTAGTGTCATATCAATATAAAATTTATCCAACAACAGTCTCTATTAAGTAGTTATTAGTTAGTAGCTGTGGAAACGCGGTGAAAACTGTAGTGTGAAATATAATGTTTCGTAATGCCTAATGGCGCAACAAAGATAAAAATACCAACGTTCGATTCAGCGTAAGAAATTGTACTTACGGATGTCAAATCTATTACTAAACAACAGTATTCTAGCGATTTATGGCCATTCAAAATCAAGCGAAATTGTATTGTTTACAAATCGCTCGCAGTGCGTTTTCATGTTGACACTCACTCGCAGTACTACGTTTGTCCTTGACCTTGTACTAAGTTGTATCAATGCCTAATGGCGCAATAAAGATAAAAAATACCACCGTTCGATTCAGCGTAAGAAATTGTACTTACGGGTGTCAAATGTATCACTAAACAACAGTATTCTAGCGATTTATGGCCTTTATCTTTAAAATCCAAGCGAAATTGTGTTGCGAACGAATCGCTCAAAACTATTCAACTAATTATAAAAAATGCAGTACGTTTGATCCTTGATAACTTTGGTATCGTTGGTTTTCTCTTTTTCGGCCGTATACCAGTGGATTTGTCTCACTTTTCTCTTCATTTTGATAGTATTTTGAGCCCAAAAGCCCCAAAATATTTTATTTTGAACGTAATTTTATTTTGAACGCGCAGTTTAATCCTAGCCGGTGGAAACGCCGGAAGTTTTATTTGCATGTCTGATTGTATAAAATCCTGAACTGGGTCATTATATTAACAGAAACTTCAAAACTGAGCCTCCTACCTGCAATACAAACCTAGCCAATTTGAGAGCGGCAGCACTCTCTCTTTGACAAGCAAAATCGACTGGTATGGGACATTAAACTAATAAAGTAGGGTGCATGATTGCATTGGGGCACAATGCAAGTCAGTGGGATATAAATAACAATATTATAACATAGTATTCACCTAAATAGACAGAGCAGTGTTATATATGGTGATATAGTTCAAAACAGAGTGAACAAAACTACTAAAACTGTAACTGAAAAGTTTAATCTTCAACCCTTTCGCGCTCGTATTCGACTTTTCCGCTTAGCTCGGGACAACCGAGGGATAACCTTAAATCTTAATTAAAACAAGTGTATACTGCGGCATGTAGTAAAACACTGACTACCGGAACACCGGAACACCACCGGAACACCGCCGGAACACCGCCGGAACACCGCCGGAACACCGCCGGAACACCGCCGGAACACCGCCGGAACACCGCCGGAACACCGCTGGAACATCGCCGGAACACCACCGGAACACCACCTAACCCTAACCCCAACCCTAACCCTAACCCCAAATCCTAACCCCAAACAAAATGGTGGTGTTCCGGTGGTGTTCCGGTAGTCAGTCTTTTACTACATGCCGTATACGGCATGCATGCATGCATGTATCATATACGGTAATGTGCGTGTTTGTATAGCCCCAGCGAGTTAACGCTCTATAGAGCGTCTTGTTGTTGTGAAATTCACTTTGTTTGAGCTGTAGAGTTGCCTTATATGATTTCAAGGCATCGCGGTAGTTTTTTCTAAGTTCAACATTTGTAGGATCTATATGTTTTAAATTAGATAATTTCCTTAAATCATGTCGTTTGATTCTACAGTCTTTATCAAACCATTTCTTTTGAGCAATGTTAGAGATTTTTCTTCTTCGTTTGCACTTTTTAATTTTCAAACTTTTTTTCGATGTTTCGAGTAAGATGTTTTGGAATTCAGTTACACATTGGTTTGCTCCGTTCAAATCATTTGTGAAATCTGAGTTCATAAATTCATTCAATTTCTTTTGCATTTCTTGTGATCTTAATGATTCTCTAAAGTTATTTTTAGAGTGGTTATCCCAAATGTATTGGTTTGGTAATTTAGTCATTTCAATATTACATCCAGGATTGGTATCTGGTTTTTCGTTTGTCTGACCAATACCAACCCATGTTACAATTTGACTATGGTCAGATAGGTATGTTGGTGGTTTTACAACAAAGTAATTAGTATTTCTAAATAATTCCTGATCACATATGATGTAATCGACTACACTTATACCATTGTTACCATGGAAAGTAGCTCGTCCAAAGGAATCACCTTTTGTGCGTCCGTTTAAAATGTTCATGTTACAGTTTATACATAGATTAATTAACTGTTTACCATGGTTATTAATTTGGTGGTCGAAATTTAATCTGTTTTTTGGTTGCAAGCAATTTTCACTAGTGTCATTTATAAAATTGTTGCCATCTTTAGAGATAAAGTCTTCGAGTGTATTGGTTCTAGCATTAAAATCACCAAGGATCATTATGTTTCCTTTTGATGAAAATTGTATAATATCATTTTCTAATTCATCAAAAATTTCATTTTCAAAATAAACAGATTTTTCTGGTGGAATATACACACCACATACAAATAGATAATTTTTTGCATTTAACACATCTTTTGATATTTTGCACCATAGAAAATTTTTCGACTTTTTAACAATTGAAGTAAATTTTTCAAACTTGGTTCTGGTTAGTAGAGTGATACCACCCGATTTGCAACATGCCCAGTTGGTATGAGGTTTTGCAGTATCAGAGACAAAAGACCTGAAATCAGGAACATCTATATTTGAGTTAAACCAAGTTTCAGTGAGGAAAATTAAATCTATATTATTAATATGGTCAATGAAGTCCTTGTTTTTTAGTTTTCCCACCAAGGACAACATTTGAAATACCATGGATGTTCCAGGTACTGAATAAGTTTGTAGACATTTATAAAAAAAAACTAATAAGCTGGTTATCTACAGAATGACCAGGCATTTTCTAATGTACTAAATATTAGGTTATCAAAATCTATATATAATAATTAGCAGAAAAGGGGAAGTATATAGAAGATAATTAAGTTCATTATACTCAAGTGTTGCATAATTGTCTTACAACTATTAGATATCATTCTTATGATATATAATTTGCTATTAATTAACATACCTATGTAGGTCCTTGATTAGCTGTATCAGTTGTATTGGTATTTCTTGTTTTCTTTTATCATTTGCAAGTCTTGCTTCTTGGTTCCCAAGGAGCATTGTCAGTTTTGGGATCGTTTGTTGATGATATGTCGAGGGATATTGATTATGGTTATAAGGACGTTTTTGGTTAGAACTTTGCTGAGGGAAACTTGCTGGTGGAGAGTGAGGAGGATGAAAAGGAGTAGACTGGTGGTGAGGATTAAAGGGGAAGAAGGGTCAGTTATATGGGATCTGAGAATTTGGAAAATTCTTTCTTGGTTTGTATGGATTCTTAAAATATGCACGTTTCAGGCTCTGAGCGAAACACTTGACTCCAACATCATTGAGATGTTTCTTGTCTTTCAGGTGGTATTTGGAGTCGATGTTGGGGTGTCTGACAAAGGTGATGTTTTTCTTTGTAGATAATGACTTCTCCAAAATATTGTTCAAGGTCATTCCCCTCTTGTCTAATTCATCACTTCTTGGGAGAATGGATGAAAAAATTATGTGGGAGTCTGGGTGCTTAGTTTGGATAAGTTCCACAGTGTCAGTTGCATTCTTTGTGAGTGCCTCATTTGTATCTGAGTGTTCTAAGTCATTTGTTCCAGTGTGGATAATGAAGGATTTAGGTGAGGTATATGTAGTACTGTTTATTATTGATTTTGCTTGTGCAAGGGTGGCACATCGAGTATAGCTTGTTTTGCTGTTGGGGCATAATAATGAAGGGTTTAGATGTCGGCCATAACTATCACAAATTTAATATTGTATCAGCTTCATTCCTTGCGTTGTTTTGGTCCAATGGAACGGATTGCTGTTTTGAGGGGGATTTGTGTGTAGGTTCTCCAATGATGGATTCATCTGAGAGGGACAGGAATTTGTTTGAAGTGGGGATGTCGGCTTCCGATGCAGGGGAGTTCGATTCGATTCTTACATCATTGACTCTGCTTTCGATACTCTTGTTAAATGCTGCCAGTTTACCTATTAACATCGAGTTTTTCTCTTCAAGAGATTTATATTTATGATGCATTTTCTTTAATTCCTCTTCCATTTCTGAA
The DNA here is from genome assembly GCA_902702795.2 of Paramuricea clavata. Lineage (NCBI taxonomy): Eukaryota > Metazoa > Cnidaria > Anthozoa > Malacalcyonacea > Plexauridae > Paramuricea > Paramuricea clavata. Next base: position 16,703 of record CACRXK020003846.1, on the reverse strand, counting down.
CTCATTTTCCAAATTTTTAATTTGGATATCTTTGTCGAATATGGTTGTGCTCAGTTCTGTGATGGTTTTGTTTGTATTTTGTTTAAACTCGATGAAGTCTGCCTCACGGGTTGCCAAATTGGTCTTAACAGTATTAATCAGGGGTCTTTCTTTAGGTGAATGGTTTATGCTGCTATCCAAAGGAATAGGATGATCATGATCAGGTTGTTGAGTATACATATATAGGTTTCATTTTTTTTCGGAAAAAAAAAACTTGTTAAAAGTAATTGACCCTTGAGGTCAAGATTAAGGAAAAAATTACATGATTGTTCGTATGGTGATATGTGTTGTGCTTCTTGGTCATATTGTTGTCATTTTATACATTTTGCGAAGAAAGCTATGTGTTGTCTATTTTTTTATTTCAGAAAGGGTCTTGCTCGCAATTCCTTATCAATACAGCAACAAAAATATACAAATTACTGCATTTTGAAACCAAAAGAGTCAATGTTCAAATTACATGAATAAACACACAAAGACTGTACTGAAATATAGTTTTCTTACCATACAGTGAATTTGAGATGACTGAAAACAGGAATTTCACTCTGTTTTTGCTGCATTTCCAAAGGAAAACCTATTGTAAATAAAAGTGCATGTTTCAAATATATGCTGTCTCTGAGACCTATTTTTATATTCAGAAAACACTTTCAAAATTTTATTTTTTTACTTACTGAAGCTTTGTGGTAGTTCCTTTTACATCTTTTTGTGGCCAGTAAATTGTAATTTCTTGTTATTTGCAGTGGCTGTAGTATTGTAGAGGTGTCTTTAATGTTTTCACACAGAAACGACAGCTGGCCAGGCAACTAAAAAAAGAGTGGATTTCCCCACTGATATCAGTTTTCATCCATTGGCTGTGAATTTTATAGGCCAATGAAATCTTGCTTTCGTCATTTAAAAAAAAAACACCAGTATCAGGCAGCGGGCATCTTGAAAAGTCACATCCGCATAGTCACAGCGAAAAGTTCATCACAACACGAAAAACTTTGCTCAATTTTTGTTAGTTGTGTTAGATTACTTTGTCGTGATTTTGTATCAAATTGCAGTGTCATTCGCTACAAACCGGGAATCTTGGTGTATGTATAAAATATCTCGTCGTTGTGCTGGTATTCGCTTGAAACTTTCTAAGTGAACTATAAATTGTGTTCCTGATCTCGTGAGTAAATTTTATATCATTTGGATGTATTGTTTGTGATTTATTGCACTTTTAATATTTTGACAGTTGGAACTTTAAATTCAAATCTTGTCTAGCGTCGCCTTCCATAACAACAACTTTGTGGCGTTGTATCTTGGTTTTGGGCCTTTAAAATGAACTTTATATTTTTTATTTGTGTTTATCTCATAACAGTAACATTTTCATTTATGTTTTATTTCTATTGGCGGAATATTTGTGATTCATCTAAACTCTAAAGTCTAGCTTGTGGTTGTTACGTGGCATGGATATATTAATTTAAACATTCATTTATTGGTATGAAATAGGTAATTGGACAAGTACTGGTGTAAGACATTGTGTAGCCTAAATAATGAGGACCAGTAGTTCAAATGTTTATCCTTTATTTATTTACTCCGACTCCTGTGATGGTGGACATGTACGCAAAAAACAAGGGAAACTAGATAGTAACTGAATATGTGAATTTTATGTGACATGATGAGGGCAAGGATATATAAGAGCGAGAGATTGAATTGGAGTAGGAAAGGCAACCCTGTACGCGCTTCGACCTAATAGTCTTCTTCAGCAGGGTTTTTTTAAGGGGGTGTAGATAGAGTTTGCAGAGTGAAACTAGAATGCAGGAAAGTTTAGGAGCACTGAACATATGTGAAACCAGAGAAAACAATTACGAAGTTATAATGAATTACACAATACAAAAATGAAGGTTGAAAGAAAGTGAAAAGGATGAAATTACTGAATATGTTATTAGTAAAATTATCCTACCAACCCTTACCAAACTGACATATATGTAAAATGTCTGCAAGTATCTGTCACATATCTGTTGCAGTACTGCAGCATAACTGCAACAATGTCTACAATATCTGCAAAATATCTGCATAAAAGTTGCAGATATTTTGCAGATATGTTGATTATCTGTTAACATATCTGCAAAATATCTGCATAAGTGTTGCAGATATTTGCAGATATGTCAATTGTCTGTCAAAATATCTGTGAAATATCTGCATAAAAATTGCAGATATTTGCAGATATGTCAATTGTCTGTCAAAATATCTGCATAAAAATTGCAGGTATATGTAGATATGCCAATCGTCTGTCAATATAGTTATACAGTATCTGTAACTACACAGCAAAAAATAATTTCTTATTGACCAGTATGGCGAAGGTTCCATTATTTAAAACTCTTTATAAATTACAACAAAAAATCTAAAATGTGAAACGAAATAACAGAAAAGTGAAAATGGCATCATTTCAAGCTGAGTTTTCAGATCATTTAGATTGCGAAGAAGAGTTGGAGGATATGTTGACATCTACAACAAACGAAGTTCAAATACAAAAAAGAGTTTTTAACATTGAAGATGAAGAAGCCACAGTCATTCCGAAAAAAATACCTGCCAAAAATTCGAGTCTTTCGAGAAGCAGAAACATACTATCATTTTTTCAAGGTACCAGTGGTGTTACATCTAGTGCAAATTCCGAAACCCCTACTAGTGAATTAAGTGAAACTGAAAGTAGTGCAGTAATCGAGCATGAGGTGGCTGTTTCCAGCAAGCACAGCACAGAAACTGGCAGTCCCAGATCAAAAGCGGCAGGGACCGCAAAACTGCCAAAAAGGGATTATTCGAAATATAAACATGTCTGTCTTCTTTGTGCCAAAAATGATACGGCAACTGCAAGGAACTCTGCAGTTCTCACTCGCGGGGGAGATTTCCAAGTTGAAAGGCATCGTAAAAGTCACCACTCTTCTATCTCACTGAAAGACATGAAATCGCATGTTGTACCAATAAATCACATATCGGTTCCACGAAATGTAAGAGAATTAGCAGTACCAAAGCCGTCATCTAAAACCAAAGATAAAACTGGAGCAACCCATGACAATGGTACAATTCAAAAGAACAAAATTTCTTCTGCGATGCCATCTGTATCCAATGATGCACTACCACAAACTGAAAGCAATAAGAGCTTAGCTTCTGAAGGAAATCTTAACGAAAATATTAACAATGATGACATTACGATAACAGCTGGCGAAAATCAGATTCAAAAGGACCTTTCCGATTTTGTCACTGTTACCAGTCAAACATTTGAAGAGAAAATGGTGCATATGATTGAAAAACTAAGTAAAAAAGTCGACAATCTGAAGCAAGTCACGCCTCCAATGGGTCCACGTAATACAGGAACTACCGAAACAGTCAGTGGCCTCCTGATGGATAAATTTAATGAGAACATGAAAGAGCCGTATCTTAAAATGAAAGAATGGAAAAAGGTTGGAAAAATTGTTGAACTGGTAAATGCAATAGATTGTTTAGAACTATATCCCTTGTCCAGTTCAGACCAGGAAGAGTTCGAAGATGGTTCAGGCGCCATACTGAGATGTGAAACATGCTTTTTTCTTAACAAAGATAAGGCTGTGAAGCTCACGCCAGTTAGAGCTGCCAAAAAGCTGGCTGCTGATTGCTCAAGCATTTGCACAGGAAAATATCTGAGTCCAGATAGAATGGAAAGTCTTATGAAGGGTGAAGGAAATTACTGGAGAAAGTTGAAAAGTTCGATTTTGCAGCATATGATATGTGCTAATGATGGCCAAACACATTTCAAAGCTCTTTCTGCTGTCAACGAAGAAAGAAATTTAAAGCAAAAACATTATGATGCTGCTAAAACCTTAGTGAAAAGCATATTAACAGCTGTCAAGGCTAAATCAGCTGCGATACATTATGAACAGCAAGTCACTTTTGCATATTCTGTTGGAGCTCAAATCGGGCAATGTGGACATTCCAGGAAAGTAGTCCCTGATCTTGTCAAGTGTTTACTGCAAGTCATAAACGAGAAGACGAAAGAAGAATTGCTGAAATGCCTCCCAAGCACTGGATTTCCTCCACATTTTTACATGGCAGTCGATAAAGCTACTGTAAACAAAAGAACCAATGAAGCAGTTATTTGTCCAACGATCGATGGCAAGAAAGTTCCAATAGTTGTGGCTGCACCAGAAGTGTATAAACCAACCACAGATGGTGGTGTACAAGGAGGAAAGGCTGACGAATCAGCGTTGCGAGCACTAAAGCAAATTGAAACAAAATTTGGGAGCACAACATTGGATTATTTAGTTGGTAAGTATGTAATATTTTGCGGTATAGCATGTTCTATTTATAAAAGAAACAAGAGAGGCAATATTTTGTTGAATTTTGAGGTAGTAAGCTGAGTTTTTCCCTTACTGTGTTATTGGAATGAACCTATATAAATATGTAACTATTTTTAAATTTTGTTTTCAGGTATATCAGCAGATGGTGTCTACCAGGCGAATGGTTTCCAATCAACTATCAACGACAACAGTGAAAATTTGTTTCTAAAACAGGTCGGTTGGGATGCCTCACATTGGATGAATCTTGCTGTAACTGATGTGAGGGATGGTAAGATTGGTTCATCCAAAGAATTCTTTTCAAAGTTTATTGAACGGACAAACAGATTTTCAGAAGTTCTGAATAGAGGAAAAGGTAGGTTCACCAAATGTTATTATAGCTGTATAGGTTTTTGTTTTCATTACATGTTGAAGAAGCTGTGAGCTGTCCCATTGATTTGCTTGAAAATTGCTTTAGTTCATTTGGTTACGTATTGACAAAGTTGCATTGCATTTCTGTTTTCTATTGAAGGAAGGAGCACACTGGAAGCTGCAGCGAAGGAGCTTAAAGTTGCACCAACTTTGCAACTACCTACTTGCAGACAAGATTTGCAAGTTCTGCTTTTGTTCAATGGGAAAGACTTGTTAAATCGTACAGATTATTTGCCACCGCCTTGAGAAATGCAGCACCTGCAATGACTGACGAGTTGCATCCATTGCAGTACCAAGTTCTGGGGCAGGTTAGAATATGATAACATATTATGCACAATCTCGCAACTGTTGCAATATTAATATTATATTTGTAGGATTTTGTTGTTGATCTATTACTGATGCATGATGTTTTTCAACCGGTTGCGAAAGTGATGACATTGCTGCAAAGTATTTCTCTTCCACCTTGGAAAACGTACCCATATGCTCAGAAATTGGCGAAATGGTTGCTTGATGCCTACATGGAATGTCATGAATTTGGAAATATGGAATACTTTCCAAACATGAACGAAAATATTGAGGTGTTATACGTTATTCCTAAATCCTAACTTTTTTCGCGAACGCATTTTATTTTAGAGTTAGACATAGAGGGATAGCAAAAGGTGACCAGTTGGTATGCATGTTATACAGTAGTCATCTGTCATCGATCTAATGGTTAGTTACATTAATTGTTCAGCTAATTATAGTCATTTGTTTTTTAATGTATGAGAACCTCCTGAATCATGATCCAGAGAGTGAAGATCCTGATGCGGAGCAACCAACATATGAAGGAATCCAGCTTAAATGTGGATGGAAAGTTATTGGAACTGAAAATTTAGCAACCAGTAATGGCAAAAGTAAGCAAGTTCTGACGAACTGGGTCGAGCGCACCATTGAAGATTCTTTCAAGGAAGTCAGCACATTTGCAAGTGATCTATCTGCATCATTTCAAAACTGCATTGAGACCTGTGGGGTAACCGAGGAAGTTGGAAAGGCAAACTTCTTGACATTGAAGAAACATTTCAACTTCTTTGTGGAGAAAGACTGTTAAACGATCATGTTAGAGTGAGAGAAGGCGATCTGGAAGTGTTTGGAGCTGCAAGCTTTGAGTTATTTTTCCTAAGCCACATCAAAGCCAAAGACGATGAGCTCTTTGACGAAAGACTCTCTCGAAATGTGCTACGTCAATGGAAAAGTGCAATCAGGCATTTAGTGTGGGAGAAAGCAATGAAAAATTTGCTTTTATCTTGTCTGAAACCAGTGAATGATAACGGCATTACCACTGCAGTAACAACTGATCCAGAGGCTAAATTAGAAAAGATGGAAACAGTAGCACAAGAAGATTGTAAACTCAATCTTCATCCGTTATTCGCATTGAAATTTACAAGTGATGCACCATTCCAATGTTTTGTTGACGAATCAAAGGTAGCGTCTCTGTTGTACACAAATGAAATCTTGTATAACAAAGCAGGAAGCGTGGCAATGACCGCATTTGACATTGCTACATCCATTGGGGGATCTGAAGCAATTGTTGAAAGTTTCTACAGTGTTATGGACACTCAACGACAAGTGCGCCAGCTGCATACCACTTTGGAAAACCGAACCATACTTGACTGGGCTACAAGCAACGTGCTAAATCTTGAAGATGTTATTTCAAAGGCCGCTAAACTTTACGTTGATGGATCATCATCATTGAAACTACCACGTCATCGTGTCGGGGTAATGAAGAAAAAGACAGAGAAGTCGTACAAGGCTAGTCAGGTTCTGACGCGAATGAAGTTGGAAAAGGGACGCTATTCATTCCTGTCATGAAAAGTAATGAATCATTAAAGATTTGTTGGCTGCTAACATTTTAATTATGTACCAAACTTTTAACGCCACTTTGAACGGTCAAATCCTCTACGGATAAATTTGACACTTCAGATTTAACAAGTTCACATTATTGGATTTTTACAATATTATTGGATAAATTATTACATGTTTAAAATCATTCATTTGATGAAATCTTTAAAACACTATTGTTGTAGTTTAGATAACAAAGAAAAACATTTGCGTATGTTATCTACATATTTCTAATATCTACTAGTACTCTGGTGTATAACAACTAAATAATTGGCAAATTTGCCAAATTCAGAAATTCTGACCTTCGTTGCCAGTACACACTTGTTATCCCCCCCCCCTCCCCCCACGAAATCGAACGTGCACAGGTCATGAGCCCGCTGGCCATGTGCACAACATGTGGTGCACAACGAAAATTGCGTTTAAATTGTGCGGTGCACAGAAATGTTACATTCCCCATACTGGTTGAAATTATTTCAATGAATGGCATTTCAATCATTCCATCCTCGTTTATATTTAGGTCAGGACGTAGTTTGTAGTGTAGATCATTTGAGACATAAATACCTAAACCTCCTCCTCTTTTACTTACTCGGTTTGAACAAACAAAATTATAGTTGCTTACGCCGAAATTTTCACTGTTTTGTTCATTAAGCCAAGTTTCAGTTAAACTAATTATAGAAAAAGGTTGCTTCAAAGTATTTAATAGATGTTTAAATGCGTCAAACTTGTTAGCTATACTTCTAATGTTAAGGTTTAGTATAGTTAAATTTTTGTTTTCATCATTAATTGTGGGAAAGTCGTTCGGTAGATGATAATTGCAGGTTACGTATTCTGAGTTTTCCGTTAAAAAATTTTCATTGTTTTGAAGATTTAAAATGTCAGTGTTTATAAAATAGTGTTAAAAGGATTAAATTTTGGTTGCATTAGTCTATCCGTATCCTCTTTGCTCGGAATCCGATTAAAATTACCGAAAATAAAATTAAATTCTAAATCATCTATTGAATGAAAAGGAAGCGAATTACTTAAACATGTGTTGCATATATCAATTTCCGTTTGTTGACATCCGAGAGTTAATTTCATACACGCGGTGCGCACATGAAACCATCCCCCGCATGTCAGACAATTTATACTTTTATTATTTTTACCTATTATAGTAGAACAGGTAAAACAAACTTTCTTACCTAGTGTCAGATTTGCCATATCTTGTGTATATTAGTAGTATAAAATAAGTTCGAGAGAGTTATAGTATTGAAAATGTTAGTTTTGATGCGCTTGAGATTTGAACTCAACACCGTTAATAAATAATTTGTCTCGGACCATACATACTCTCTGTTTTGCTGCTTTGGCCTTCTTCATCTCCGGATACAAAGTTTGTCTGATCTTCTCGATTTCCTCTGGAAATTGCTCAGCTATTCCAATGCGAGTTCCTCGGAGTTTCCTGGCGTTTTGGCGGATAAATTCACGATCTCGAAAGTAATTGAATTTAATGACTATTGCTCTCGGTTTACGTTGCGCGTTGCGTTTCCTTCCGACTCGGTGTGTTCTGTCGATTTTTATCTTATTCCTGGCATCGGGAATCTCTAATTTCTCCTCGAGAATCTGAAAAATTTTCTCATCGGTATTTTCCTTTTCCTCTTCTTCGACATTAAAGAATAGCAGGTTATCGCGCATGGATAGAGCTTTCAGATCGATGACACTCTCGTGTAGGCGTCGATTTGCTTCCTCTAATTCGACAATTCGATTTTCCTCTTCCGAATTCTTAGCATTTTCAATTTGCTCTTTTAAATCTTCAACTTCTGCGTGCGCAAACTCTAATGAAGATTTCATTTGCTTGAAATCTTGTTCAATGCAAACAATTCGATTTTTGATCTCATGTAGGGTATCTAGTTTCGCCATGACAGTTCCGATCATCTCGTAGATTTCATCCAATTTTTCATTATCTAATCGTTTTTCTTCGCTTTTTCCTGGTGATTTGCTTGGTGTACTCTTTGATTTTGCACTTTTCATTTTCGCGGTCTCGTTAGCTGGATTATTTAGGGTAGATTTAGATTCTATTTGTCTACTGCTTTTCAAAGCATGTTGTCATGTCAACATGATATGATACCTGAAAATAAAGCCCATAGAAACCAAAATAATATACCTACTTTATATATTTTAGAAATTGATAGTTCTGTATTTAAGTGTTCAAATTTTATCTATTTTTTGCAGGTTTGTACAAAAAATTAAAAAAAAACCAATTATCATGTTGCCATGACTAACATGACGTGGCGTATAATCAGTGTTAGCGTAATTACGAATACATGTTAAAAAAAACGTTTGGAAAATATAGGCGAGGGGTTGTTGCATGCATGTATTTCTAATATTATAATATATTTTCATGAAATTCATTTCTGTGTGCCAAAAAATAACGAAAATTTTAGTTTACTGAGATGAACGAGGGCAAATTCATTTGTAATTTTTAAAATTTACAGCTCCAAATGTAACTTCAGCCGCATTTTTAAAGCCTTGCATTATTTTGGACGAAGATGAGCCGAATACTTTCCAAAGGCGTAATGGAAAAATGTTTTTAAACACGTCTGCGGTGTTTTGATACGGTCCACAGTTTAAATGTTACTAAAAATAGTAACTTAATGAGGTATTTGGATTCCTTGGAGGCTATCCCTATGATACTGTCGGATACCCTTTGATACTGTGGCTGTGTTTTGATTGTGTAAAAATGAAATAATCATAAACAGCTTGGAAACTTTGTCTCATATTGCTAACAGCTGCATTCTTTGAACATTAACAACTGAGAAAGCGATGGCCTTACATTCAGAAAACGTCCTAGAAATAACACTGTATAAATAGTGTTTTGGGTGCCGATTCAAACAAAACTATTATGTGTCTGAAGGGCTCGAAGTTATCTAGGGCGAAAGGGTAATACAGTATGGCTAGTTTACATTGTTCAAGAAAATTGAGTAATATAGTGAAATGTATGATATTGCTTGACCACTCAAAGTTCATAAATTGCTATAATGTTGACAATTAACTAAAACTATCGTTAGGAATTAGGAGATGTTGCTTCACTGAATCGAACGGTAGTATTTTTGTCTTCATAGCATTCGCCTAACTGAAGATATGAACCTGCAAAGTCATATTGCACTGGTGCAGTATGTTATTAAATAGGTACCGGACAAGAAAATTAAATGTGCTTAGTCACAAAGTTAAGACGACTTTTCTATGTCAAGGTGCTACAAGCAGAAACTTGAACACTGATAAGAAAGAACATTTTTCAGTTATTGTGTTTTTTGTTACTTGATGTTTAAAATATGGCCTTGTCAAGGCTAAATTTTAGGACAGAATCAGATGCTCAGAACACAGGAAATGGCATTTCCAGGGTTCGAATTTCAAAACAATTCCAGGAGAGACATGGCGAGACCAAGGAATATGCTATGGTCAGATTTTATTCTACATCTGCCCCTGAAAACGTGCATAATATTTGAATATTTATAAATACGTAACCTAATGTACATAGCCTAATTTTACTTTTAAATTCTGTGTCATTTTGATAGACTAATCAATGATCGAAGTGCTTATCGTGCAATGGTATAAGTGGCCCAAGAGGAAAAACACAATGCCATCCTTGTAAAAGGAAAGATGAGATGGAGCAAATTGCAAAAATGCAGACCCATCAAATCAATTTGCTATGCTGACAAATTCACTATCTATTCACTGCGGCACTGTCACTGTAAGTCTGGATAATATTGTAAAACATTTTTAAATACTATATCAATTTATTAAAAATTGTATTAGCAGTGTGAATATATTTATAGATATTTCAAATGTCGGTTCTACTTGTAGTGTACGCATATCTACTTGTGGTGTAGGTTTACTGATTAATGTTTACAGAAAACCTATACACACAGACAGATACTTAGACTATAATTCACACCACAACAAACAGCACTTACACAAACTCTATCAAACAGGGCAGCAACAGTACCCAACACAGATGAAGGGAAACAACAGGAATGCAAACACTGCTGAGATCAGTAAGGATGACTACCCAACCACCGTTGGTCATCCACACCCGCGATCATTGATGAACTTCAGACTTCACTAATGCTTTCGTTTTCCAGTGTAAATAGCTGGGCGGAATTAGTGCCCTTGCCCCAGGCTTATGCCTGGAATGGCGCTCCTCGCTGTTGTGTTGGGGACAAAAAATGTTTGGTTCACACCCCCCAAAAAAGTCCGTCCTTTAATTCTTTACTACTCCTCCGTTGCACATATATTATAGATATAAATATTTATATTTTTTCACTTTTGACTTTTGGATTTATACGTTCGCTAGAAATAGAAACACATACTACAAATTTAACAATTGGTTTCCACATTTCGTGTTAAAGGTACGCATTCTGCTTTTGTTCCCACTGTTCCACACATAACTAAAATGATCTTAAAGTTACGCATTTCTACCATTATATGATGCTATCCCACTTTTCATGGCATGCAACCTTACCTGGAATAATGTAATGGTACAATCTCACATTTGCTATTGATATGCCAATATCAGAACTGCCAAGTGTCACACATTTGGCCTGAAAACCATACTTTTAAATTTTGGTTCCATAGATATACTGCACTTCAGCACATATTTTAGCCAAATTTCACCTATGAGTATGGACAATTTGTGGAGGGCCTTGGTCAAATCTTACATATTTTTAAAAAGAAACTCTGTGCTCTGAATTAAAGTTAACAATCAACCAACTAATTAAAGCTGTTCAGACACGTCATGGCCTGCGGCGTGGTACATGGCCAAATACCCTTTCCGACGATCAGGAGACTCCAAATTTCATTTTCCTAGTCACATTAAACTGTAGTAACACTGTCATATTGATCAGTAGTTATTTTACTTATCTTCATTGTTAGGCAGTACTAAAACATTGAAATCTTGGGTAGGACTCTAAAAGTGCCATTTCCGATGGTCTAGACAATTCAAATTTTCAAAATTATACACAAGGGTGACAATTAGAGATGTGCAAATGCAATCCGATCCAAAACCGATCCAAATCCGATTCATTTGGATTTCGGAACCAAAATATTCATTTCGGATCGGATTGATAAAGTTGTTTCGTAATCAGATCGGACTTCGATATCCCAAATAAAATAATTAATTATCCATGCATTATCCCAAGAATTAATTATCCATGCATTTATCAAAGCATTAATCGCAGTTGTCGCTGCATTTGTTTGATACTTCAATTGGACGTCACTTTGTCAGCTTCTTGACATGTATTTCTTCCTTTTATATTTATTTGGTTAAATATTTCAACTTGAATGAGAAATTTATTTTATTAATGAATTATTCGGATTGGAATCCTTTATCAAAATCCGGATCGAATTCGGATTAGACAATTTTGGATCGGATTTTAAATATCAGCCAATTGTCTGATTATAAACGTCCGATCTGATGCACACCTCTAGTGACAATCTTGCCAAACACAGTAAACAGTCAAAGATTTTGGTATGACAAACCAGGAAGTTTAACTATGTCACAAAATATAAAACCGATTTTGCAATTGTATCCTAAAACAACGTATAGACAATTGTGCTGTTTAATATAAACATTGTATTTTTCTATTTAACCCATTGAGTGGCGGCACTCTCCCCCTGACAAGTAAAATTGTCTGGTGTTAGACAGAGTAAAGTAATAAAGTAGGGCACATCGGGCACATTACCACTTAAAGGTGTAAAGGATTTTTTCAAATATAGTAAATTTTATTGATGCTGATGTTGTTATAATTCCTAGTATTTTTTAGCACCCAACCCCCATTGCTATTAATTTTTTTCTTAATCCAACCTTTCAATTTCTATTTTTAAGAATAGATATAATCGTTTTCTTATTTATTTGCAAATAAATGCTAGTGAGGTCACCTCAAACAACAAATAGTATACAGTGGAATAAATACAGTATTTTACTCAGAGTGTATTGTGTGTGTGACATATAAACTTCAAATATCTTGGTATATTCATTTATGAATATATCATAAGAATCATTAACCGTCTAATCCACTAAGTCTATTAGACCAGTTTGTCTCAGAAAGGCATTCGCAAAATGTATTGATATTGTCTTCATTAAAGGATCGTCTAAGTGCCTTTTGCTGACAATATGGATTATGCATTTAATTCTTTATGGTAAATGGTCTAAATGGTTAAATTCTATTTGGTAAATGGTCAGAAAGGTCATTTAGAACAATTCCATTAAAAATGGGTTCTCAAAATCTTCTAAGGTACTATAGCATGTTACTATGAAATGTTGTAATATGTTTATGGAAACATGAATACATACTTTTCAGCCTAATAAATCTCCCAGGTACTTGCATAAACTTGAATTATCCCTAAATGGTCATCTGGTGTAGTTGAGAGAAAAGTAGGCATGTGACTTAGCCTGCAGGAGACTGGAAAACCTAAATTGTATTGATGCAAATAATTGACTAATTCACAGTCTTCTGATAGGTCCATATTACATTGGTCAGTCAAATGAACAATCTTGAAGTCGTTTTTGATCTAAGACAGTTGTTTCTTCCCTAAGGACAACTTGTCTGGAGAAACAAACTTACATCAAATGGATTCTCCCCTGACTCAAAGAAGACTTGTAATGTGAATATTTCCTTAGACCTGCCCGGGGCAAAGCTTGTATTGTATGACCCTGGAAAGGCCAGAAATGGTTTGCAAGGTCAAATTGCACCTACACGTGTGAGTTTGACGTCATCCTGGCTACAGGAGCTTCTTATTGGCCAATTATTGCACAATGTACGCAAGTGTGAGTAAAACCTGACATCTTGAAAAATTCAAAATAAATATTTCTACTTGCCGTATTCAAACGAAATTTTGTACACGAAAGCACTTGAATACAATGAGTATTTTACACATATAGCCGTTCAGCAAATGACGAAATGTTCAAGAGATATTCAAGATCTTGTGGATATGAAATTTAGAATATTTGGCCAAGTGGTGAGTAAATATATGATTGTTTCGGTTTGTGTTATGTTCTGATGGCACTTGACCCCCCGTTTTAAAAGGTTATTTTGTGAGGATTACAATGGTGGCTTCTATTTAAAAAGGGGGTAAATAATTGCCAAGATATTTATATTAGAAAAATTGTGTCGTAATATGATGCAAAAGGGGGCAGACGAAAAAGAGTTAAAGAATAAAGTTTTCATTTTTTAATAAAAACTGTATTTTTTTGAGATTGTATTACTATAAAGGTTTGTGGATTAATAGTCACAACTACAGTAAATTTGATCCAGAATTCAATTATTTCAATATTCTATAAGATTAATTAACATTTACAGAACATTTCTATATTTGACTGTATAAATGTAATTCATTGATTTAACCAAACTGGTATTTGAAATAGACTAGGGATCCAAGGATAGTGTGAAGTTTCGAATTGAAAAAGACACTGCAAGAACTATATATGGTCGCCGACAACCTGGAAAAGCTGACCCTTACGAAAAAAGTCTATAGGTGGCCTATAGGTGCCTATAGGAAATTTTCCAATTCCCTATAGAAGCCTTTAGGCATCTATAGAGCTCTATAGGCTTATAGGCATCCCTATAGGTCACCTATAGAAAATGTTCCAATTGCCTATAAAAACCTATAGGTTTCCTATAGGAACCTATAGGTTGGCCTATAGGCCAGGCCTATAGACTTTTTTTGTAAGGGGATGGCTTACATTACGAAATAAACAGTTACCAAAGGCGTTTCATCTCATTATTTATTGCTTTTAATATGCTTGGCACACGAGTAGCGTGACGTTTGAAACAACTAAAGCCTAACACACCAGAAACATGACTTGTGAAACTGATGCAATTCATCTATTTATTGTGATGCTACACGAGACAATTCAAAATTTAAATGGTTTCACCAACAACCAAATTTTGCATATTCTAAATTTTCATTTGCATTTGCAGCTGTCACTAAAAGCTCCCCACGAGGCTACTGCTATGCTAAATTTATCTAAAACTATAATTGAAATAGCTGTGTAAAATATGTTATGAACAATAAGCACTACGTTGTTACATCATTAAAAGGACGCATTTTATCCTCATCCGTTCCGTATTCTATCCGTTCCGTGGATCCGCTCCATCCGCTTCTGCATTTTAACCTAATTGTGACATGCTTCACAATAACAAGTTTCATTGACCTTTGACTTTTCCCAGTGTCACGTCTATTAGCTTTTCGCATGTGTTGAATAATGTCACTTTAGATTTCACTAGTTTTACAATTAAGCAGTGTTTAAAGCAGTTTGAACAGTTTTGTGTACAGAATACTACAGATTGATTCTCGTAAGATCTGCTAGAGTTACCGTTGCACCACAGAATAAGGAGTAGAACCAGAAGGGACACTCCTCCGATGTTAGGCGGTAGCGCCGACATAGGCCTGCATACACCCGCGAGAGAGCGGCAGCCATGTTCTTAGGTAGTATAGTGTGAGAATTTTTATACTATAAACAATATGGCGAAAACCGCACTATGATTATTAAAACTGCTCCTTTTGGAATATAAGTGGACTATTTTCATCTGTTTTATGAATATTTTGAAGAAAAGGTAAGTGAATTTTTATTTGTCAAGTCTGGTAGTGTAATTATTTTTTTCTGGCAGAATTTAGTTGCGAGTTTTGCTCGGGAATATGAAGGCTCTCATCACAGCTCATATCGTATGGCTCATATAAATTTATTTTTTTTAATAATTTGTCCAAATTATTTTACATATAATTGCAATTTAATGTATATTTACGCGAACAAAGTAAGAACTTATTTTAAAATAGAGCATACCGGAACAGATACACCAAAATGATTAATATATTTTGATAAATTTTCAAATGAATATTGGTTCTACAACTTGCAAGTAGCTGCAGAGTTTCCGGCTCTTCTCTAATAAAACCCAATCCCATGCTTTAATTTCCCTTGTAATAAGATAATTTTATAAAGAATGGTTCTCCATCCACTTTTTTATACCTGGCCTCTTACAAGTTTTCTTAGGTCATGTTAATTTAGATTCCCTCTCATAAACACACCCGAAAAGAAATATATGATGTCTTGCTGCAATAGAAAAAAGTTTGTAGCCTATAATGTCTACTTTAAATTTATGAAACCAAAAGCATCCAATTTAAAAAAAGTAATTTCTTACCTTTCAGCATTCAAGTGAAATCGAAAAAAGCTTAGGGATTTGTCCTGTAATTTATTGTTGGAGCAGTTGACTGCAGATCAATGCAAGCCTGTAATTTTGTCCTTCTTAAAGTCATAATATGAAAATTTCTTGTATGAAAACACACTTATTGATTGAAGTGGTTACAAGAAAAGGACTGCCTTCAATTGCTTCAAATGAAGATGAATATATTTCTATATCTCTCACATAATATATATATACTTTACTCTTATTTGCACAATTCTTACAATTGGTATTTTAGGCATAACTAGAAAATTTTTGTATTTACAATAGACATAGACATAGCAATAAATAACTTTCAATGTTGTAATACATAATTTTAAAACCAGATGATTCATCATCCTTTTAATTTCAAAATTGTTTTGCGTTGTGATTAGGCGGAATCCGGGCAGTAACAAGATGCAATAATTGGGGGGGGGGGGGTGCATATTGATATGTTAACATACCATAAAAGCAATCAATTTCAAAAGAAGTCTTATTTGTCTGGCAGAACACATATATATGAACATACAACCCCCCCCCCCCAATTATTGTGTCTAGTTATGGCACAGCGAGGAGTAATGGAAAAGTGAAGGGGTAGTTCATGGCCACTAAATGTTTTAAGATGACCTAATGAAGGTAGTATATTAAAAATCAAACCTAACAAGAATGAGCTGAAACAATATGATTTGTCCACTCACATCAGGCACATGAAAACTTACATGTATTTTTTTTATTTATTTAGCTTTGCCAACTAGGGCATAAAAAAATACCTGTGGTTCTGGTTTCATATCGTGAAAAAATTAGGGTCGGTAGGTCGGAAATACATTTTTTTTTGGGAATATTTTTTTCATGGTTCTGGCATTTTTTTGCTGGGCGATTTTCAGTAGAG
>CACRXK020003845.1:0-34295 GCA_902702795.2 Paramuricea clavata | reverse complement strand
CCCCCCCCCCCCCCCCATCACTTTTCTAATTCTAGTCCGCCCCTAACCGGTCATTTGGGACAGAGGATCCTTTTTCCTGCATTCCTATTGGAGGAAATGTCACATAATACAGTACAAGGTGTCCCAAAAAAGTACCCTCTATAGAAATAACGTATTGTTAGAATTTGAATGCCTTAGCACTCTGCTGAACGCAAAGATGCGTAAAATATTGACAGGGTGATGTATTAAATATTGACTTACTAAGAAATTAAAGTATCTTTGTAAAGCGCACGATTTTCTACTCTTGGGAATTTAAAGCAAGCTTCTTAAACAGTTTCTTATGCATAAAATTTACTTATGTCAAGCTTTTATGCACTTGTGCGGAGTTCAGCAGAGTGCTGAGGCATTCAAATTCTAACAATACGTTATTTCTATACTGTAGAGGGTACTTTTTTGGGGACACCCTGTATATCAAAACAAGTAACTCGATGACATGAGAACAGTGGGATTCTCAAAACAATGAAATGACAATGGAACATTCCGATCACTGGAACGGATTCGGTACTATTGTTAATACGCAAAGAACGCCCAAACAAATGGTATAAATAGCAGAGAACTTGTATTCACGAGCCTTTAGAACTCAGAAGACAATCAACAACGAACTCGTCCACATAACCAACGTCCAACAATGTCAAGCAAAGTTTTCTTCCTTGTTATCTCAATGGCAATTTGTTTCAGCGCCATGACAAGAACGGCAAGCGCCACGAACGCACCAGCGCTGACAACCCAAGCAGTTAACCCAACACAAGTACAGCCAGAGCCCACGCCAACTCACAGTATACAGCCAACTTTAAAAAGCGTGAATGGCACCATTTCTCCGACCAAAATTCGAACAACAAGTTCTGCTAGTCGTCTTGGAATCTCGTCTCTTCTTTATGCAGCCATTCTCGCTTTGGTGTTACGGTGAATCAGCCATTAAACGAACTCTAAGCCCAAGTCTTAAAGAGAGGACAGTTTGCACATTTTGAACTTTGTTATAACTTATTATATATTATTTTGCTTCAAGTGAAATCTCGAAAGTTATAGTTTTGATGACCATGTTTAAACGGACCTTATAGCTTAGAGGACAGTTTGAACGTTATTAAATGAAAGTATTTATATAGACTATGATCTGGCCTTAATAGGTGTACCTATTTATTTTTCAAGTTAAAATCCGATAGATCTAGCTCTAAATCTGCGTTGCATAGGCCATTGCTTATTTCGAAATCGCTGTTAGCTCTTAACCCAAGCTAGACCAAGCTGGACATAGGAAGTTATAATTGATGTATATTATTGATGTAAAGTTAAAGTTAGAAGTTATTGGATTTTTCCTCTGTTTAAACGGGCAGTAACGCGTTTCATCGTGTTTGAAGTTTATATAAGTTTAAGTATAGAACCGCCCCGAATTTGCCCCACTTGGATATGCCCAATTCTTGCGTTCTCAAAGTGTAAGGTAGTTTTTTTACCAAAATGGCTGGCGGCCATGTTCTTAGCAAGTGCTCTAAAGAGAGGCATTCACCCCCCTGAAACATTAAGTTTCAATATATTTTCAGGGGGGTGAAGCCTCTCTTTGCTAAGAACATGGCGGACTGAAAAAATCCCTTACGCTAAATTAAGCTGAAGTGAGACCTCTGTATGTAAGTACTCTGTTCATAACGATCAAAAAATTACGTTGGCGTCCACATTACAGGCCCTTTGCTTGCCCCAGTAGTGAAGCAAGAGTTTTCAGATGAACTGGGCCCTTCTGAAAAGCGACTCTATACTTTTGTGTGTGAATTCAATCATTTGCATCCGTCAGAAACACAAAATCGCTGACCGAAAATTGCTTAACAGAATCGACATCGGCGAGTGTCGCGACTAATAAAAACGTGTCGTGTCGGCGCCTTTCATGTTGGTTTAACCGGCCGCCATGTTCCTAGCCAGTGCGATAAGGAAAGCCCGCCATCCCCCTGAAAACATTGAAAATGGCTGAATTGGCTTAGACGTTCAGGGGGGCGAATGCCTCTCGTAAGGAACATGGCGACTGCATTGTGATTGCGAGTGCTTTGTGATTGCGTAGCGAGTTGTTGTGAGCTTGTTGTCACCAACTCGTTACTTGCAGTCGATATCAGACTTGTTGCAACAATTTGTTGCGAGTCTGTTGGCCTCATCAACCTTGTTACAAGATGATACACTTTATCCTAGCAGTGCGATACATCTTGTTGGCGAGCCGTGAGAATTTTATGTGTGTAGAATAATATTTAATAAATGATGTAAAATAACTTGCCAACCAGGCAAAGTCTGACAGTTTGGCATATGGGCCTGCGTCTCAAACCGTAGGTGAACCAGACCCTTGATTCTTAGTTTTTTTCACCAAGAGAGCTTCATGCTTTTATCTTCTTGCCTATATATTCCCACAAATAGATGCAATCAAACTAATAACCCAAACATTGAAATCTCCAGTGTTTATATACCTGTTCTAAAAATAGCACCACCTACGTTCTCTCGTGCTATGTTGAATCGTTGCTGAGCAACAACACGGAACCGGACATAAATTAAATATAATTATAATGACAAGAAATGAAAATTATATAGCTCTTTATTTTTTCACCTTCGTGACGATGAGCTTTTGCCCGGGTTTTTATCATTTTTTAGGGTAACCATTGTATTAGTTTGTGTTACGGCTAACTTTAGAAACGTTGGCAAATGGTGTTCGGTACTTATTAGAAATTTCCAGAATCGGTATACCGGATAAAATATACCGGTCTTTTGGCCGTGTTGATTAGAGAGGAGAATTCCTAACTAATTGAAGTGTTTAGTCGTAGAAATAACTACATGGCCGGCGACAATTTCGAATTGAATTTTAGCCATATTGCCAGCTGTTTACACATTTGGGAATTGTTATATCATAATATACCATGCGAACATAGATCATTGCAAAATCTACGTATCTCGGTTTGACGTACAACAAAATCGAACATCGGGAACTTCGTGCAGTATTTCCGTATTGTATTATCAGATGACAGAAAAACCGATATACCAATATACAATGCCGGTATTTTCAGTACATCGACAGCTATAATTGTAGGAGCAAGCCAATTAAATTACTGCCCCACTCAATTCGATTAATATTATTGCCACCAAATACATATACTACATATCTATGACAGGAACTAACATTTTTAAAGCCTGCAGTCAGTTCACACTATCAAAGTTTCTGTGATCACAATATAGTTTTGAAGGATTTGTAAGAACATTTTTGAGGAGTCAGTTCCTTCAAACATTTCTTACAAATTCTTCAAAGCTTAGAATTTACCTATGCAAAATTTCTATTGTGATCACAGAAAGTCTGATAGTGTACCAGACTTAATTCTAGTCCTGGAGAGTAGAGCTTGATTACACTCTACAGCCATCTTTTATCTATCTTCTCTCGCCAAGTTTAAAAAGATTCGACTCTTTCAGATTCCAAACTTCATGGGAAAACTACCTCACCCCGGAACGCGGACACTTAAGTGACTGGTGTTAATGTGCCCTTGAAAATGTTGTCGTGAAGCCGATATCAGGATGTGTTCGCACTGCTTGTTGTAACAAGTCTTAAAACAAGTTGTTATCACCCTTGTTGATACAAGATTGATGACGGGAGCAGATTTGCTGCAAGTTATTTCAACACCGACTAATACAGGGTGGTCGTAACAAGTTGCTATACGAGTTTGTTGTCATCAACTTGTCAACACCTTGTTACGTGCAGACGATATCAGATTTGTTTGGAACAACTTATTGTTGCGAGTGTGTTGGCCTCGTCAAACTTGTTATACAAGATGATAGCAACTTGTTCCAGACTTATCAACAACTGAACACATCTTGTTGTGTTGCAAGCTGTGAGATTCTTGACTTAAGCGTGTAGTTCTATTGATTTGCCTCCAAACACAACAATAGTAGAACAAATAAACATAATTTTCTTACTCTGATAGTAACTGATGGTTGACAAGCATATGGTACACAAAAAAGGCAACCAGTTCGCATTTTTAATACTATGTGAAAACATAAATAATTGCAAGCATAATTATAATGTCTGACTGTTCTATGACATTCTCATACTAGTCATGCATCAAACTACTTCCCTCCCTGTTGAGATAATTGAACAAACCGATTCACCCGCTGATGTGAAGATGGTTCGTTGGGTTTTCACATTTCCTTCGACACCTGAACGTTATCGCCCACGCATCCTCTCGCTGGGCATATCATAAAACTTTAGCTGTTATGGGAAGTATCAATTCTACCAAACACAACAGGTTTTTATCACTCTAACTGGTTAGATTGGAGAGAACAATTTACTGAAAGCTTTAATCTTGCCAATAAAATGAACAAGCTTTCGTTGGTAGGGATCTGTGGCTTCGGTTGCCTTTCACGTCTAAGGTCACAGGTTCAATCAAACCTCAGTGAGAACTTTCCCAATGACTCGAACCCAGTCCTCATGTGAAAAGAGTAAAAAGTCAACACTTTTGAAATTTGCTGTGTTGGTGTAATGTACTCAAGGTGAATAAGATGTTTGCGTGATGTTACTCTGAGTGTATATCCACACCGGGCAGGCTTGAAAAATATGCCTGGCCACGGTGGGATTCGAACCTAAGACCTTTGGAATACTAGCCCAATGCTCTGCCTACTGAGCTACGCGGTCAGGTCGGTTCGAGTATGCGATATTTCGGAACTGAGTCTAGTTCCTTTGGTTCAAGCCTGCCCGGTGTGGATATACACTCAGAGTAACATCACGCAAACAGTCAACACTCTGTCAACTCTGTCAAAAGTCACAGGGAAAATTGACAGGGTGGGTTAGGTAAAAAGGGCCCACAGTAATTGGCATATGCTGTTGTGGTGACCGTGTCCTAGTTGGCAAAGCTACTAAATAAATACACTACCTGAAAATATATAAGGAGAATTTCGAAGGCCCTACGTTGAAATTCTCCTTATATATTGGTTAATTTATTAAACTTTCTTTGATCGCAGTAGGAATAGGAATTTTGCATAGGTTAATTCGAAGTTTTTAAGAATCAGTCTTTGTCCTTTGAGGGAACTGACAGTGTTAAACAGTGGGCCAAGGAGCCAGTTCCCTCACTAAGATATACAAATTCGTCAAGACTAAGAATTTACCTATGCAAAAATTCCTACTGTGATCACAGAAACTTTGATAGTGTAAACCAGGTTTTAGTCTTTGTCAGGCAAGACTACACTATTACAGCACTGTAATAATAAGGGCCGGGTGGCACCGAAGAGAAATGTTTTTTGTCGCGAAAATTTTGCCGACCCAACCATTAAAAAGTCAAAAAAATATGATTACCCAACCTCAAATATCAATTAAAAAATAAATACCCACCCCTGGCCAAAAACTTTGCAAAAGGATACCATTCAGTTGTCACACATGTCCCTTTACCACTTCTGTGACATGAGTTTCATAACTGCTTGTGCAATTTTCTACAGTCTAAAGTTTCTAGCCTGCGAACAGGCTCTCAAGCTATAAAGTTTCATGTTGTATGCACATGTACTTTCTTTGGAGACACAGACACCACTTGTCTCCCAACAACAAAGTGATCAAGATAGTGACTCTAATCGATTCACATATAGTATATTGACATATGACTGTTAATTGACATTGCTTTTTAGTCTCCAATATTTCAGTGAGTCATGCTTTGGAAATGGCAATAAATTTTTATTGCCCAACCCTTGAGTTGTTTTGTTTTTCATTTACCCAACCTTTTACTTACTCAAAATTTTGTTTACCCAACCCTTTTCTCTTCGGTGCCACCCCCCGCCATAAATAATGACCCCCTTTAAAGGCATCTTAGGAAAAGGATTTCGAACCTATACTCTATAGATATGAAGTTTAATACTAGTAAGCCTCGCTCAAAGTTATGCCTCGAGCAACTCTCGCTCGTCTCATACACTTCAAACTGGTTCAAATATGAGAGTACCCTCTCAACTTTCATCGACTCTCATGCAACTCTTGTTCTCGTTTGACCGAGGCATAATATTACTGAGCAGTTGTATGCTAGGGAACTTCAAAACTTAGCGGCTCTCAAAATACAAGCCCAAGGAAGGGAGAATATATTTTGAGAGCCCCTACGCAACCTACTTCAATTCTATAAAGATACCTTTGTTTTGACAAGGTATCAAAAAACTACAGGAACTTTCTGACCTTTTTTGGCAACGGGTTTACTATTAAGAGAAGGCGGGCTTTAGGTAATCGGTTAAAAAAATCAAAATAAAGAAAACGTTCGAAATTCTTCACATTGTTATAAAAGGAATGATCTCATTTTTAATGAAGAATCCAGAAATTATTCGAATGACGTAATGATGAAGTGACATAATTAATTTTAGAATTCATTTAAAAAAAACGAAGAAAGTCTTAGGATTTGGGTCAACTTTTTGAATTTATAGTTTGGGAATATAAGCCTTTTGTTGTGTTTAGTAATATACCTATATGTCAGTCAATTCTTTGAATAAGATTTTTAAATCATTCTAGAATCTAGAATACATAATTGTGTTAAGTTGAAATATATGCAAACAAGAATCGCCATGACAAATTACAAAACAAACAGAACGAGCAATTTTAAACAAATTTGATTCCACAAGAATAGAGAAATCCTTTGCGAGAATAAATTCCGGTCGGCAAAAAATACCCTCGAGGCACGGAAATTTGGGGTCGACGGCGGTATTTTGAAGGGGCTCAATCGAGCGTATCTAGTTCCAGTACCACGCCCTTCTCGCGGTTGACTCACGGAATCGATCGCTAGGCAAGGAAAGACGTGTGGAAAATTCCCCATTTATCAGGTATTTGTCCTTATTTTCTGCTTATACTTTTACCAAACTTCTATGGAACTATACGTTGTTATTCTTGAAGTCTGTGAAACAAAAGACCTTTGTTGCGTCGCTGTTGAAACGCTTTGAAATTCTCGTCTGGAGTTTCCTTTTAGACGTCGCCTAATTCGGTACTGCCCGATTTCGTACCCATATAGAAATTGCTTGATTTTGGACGACTTTTCGCCGACTTTTCCAAGCGTTCGTGGCTGTTGAGGTGGCCGTGATATCCCTTTTAAACCTGTCGCTTATTTGCGTTTTGTTTGGCATCTTTCGTACAGGAACCTAAAGTTTGAAACTCGACAGCCAAGATGCCGAAATCGGTGAGTTTTTTGAAATCATATTATATTTGCGATTCCATTTATGAACTTGTAATACTAAAAGCGATAAGATTAGCTCAATATATCCTGGTATTGAAAACATTTCAGAATCATAAACTCGATTATACGCGAGGAACGTCTCGAATATATAACTGAAAATGGCTACGTTGTTCACCAATAAATGTTTATATTCTCGACAGGTAAATGTGCGTGTGACTACGATGGACGCGGAGTTAGAATTCGCGATCCAACCTAGTACAACTGGCAAGCAACTCTTCGACCAGGTAAGGCCATAAATTTAATTGGCTTCGCATATTTTTTCCTACTAGTCATATGCGAATATAGTTTCCCATTGTGATTCTGAATTCACGGTGTTATTTTCCCACAACATATTTATGTATATTGTCCTGAAATTTTTAGGTTGTCAAAACTATTGGCTTACGTGAAATTTGGTTCTTCGGCTTGCAATACACGGATACAAAAGGTCTCGTAACTTGGCTGAAATTAAATAAAAAGGTACTGTACAAGTTTTTAATTTATGAAAATCCAATACTAATTGGTATTATACAAGCTCCTTGCTGTGACCGAATGCGTCCAAATATAATATAATAAAAGGCCCAAATAAATTTGTCGTATAGAGTTTAATTTGTGGGTTTGTTTTCAAAACTTGTATACAATTACAAATCAGGAGAAAATATTTCGAGTCAATTACTAAATTGGCTCAAGGAATGCAATGTTTTGAAATATTAACTAGCATTTAATGAGAAGCCATTTCAGTGTGGGAAAAATTTTGAATAATGGCGTCCATTTGAGGATTAATGGCATTTATTTTGAATAGCGTATTTTGGGATGTCCGGGCCTATTTTTCTAACATGTGTCAAAGCAATGTGTTTCAGGACCTGACCTCATGTCTCAAGCATGTTTTGCAGATCAAATTGACTTCTCGAATTACAATAATTGCAATACAGCATAATATAATAAAATGGCATTTAATTTGAGGTCCCAAATCTGAAACTTTGGCCCCATTCTTTTGAAATACGTTCCTTCCTGCAGTTTTTAGAAAGGGTGTGCTTATTTGAACACACTTTATTGGATGGGAAAGAAAAAATTGTATTTTTAAAAGAGAAAATTTTGTATTTTTTATGCATTAAATATATATGTTTGATCTAATTTTCACTTACTTAGCACATTATGTAAATCACTATTGCACAATATTTTGCTGTGAATATATTCCAGTCAAAATATACATGCAAACAATATTACTATTATGGCAATAGCAGCTTTCCCTAGAAATTTATTTTCTAAGTTTGAACATTTTTCTAATGAATTTTTCATTTCAATAACTTCCTACACTTGAGTTATCAAAGGACTGTGATTGGTTAATTATAGGCAACTTACTTTGTGTTGCAAAATGCCAAATGCCAAAGCAGGTTATATATCAGCAATTGGTTTGCTAGAAATATCATAATTATTTGTTTAAATTAACAAAGCTTTTGATCTGTATAAATCAGATTTTCGAAAGTGCAAACGATGCTTGCACTGATGAAATATTGTTCTTTCAGATCCAATACTTTGCCAAATTTAAAATGAGTTTGCAAAACATATATTTTTAAGCAAAACAGTTAGATTAGCTACAATGTTGATATGTTCAAAACTTTAATTAATCAAGAATGCAAGTTGGTCTAAGTTCTAAGGAAATATAATTTGCTTGACTATTTTGGAATGTTACTATTAATCAAGAATGCAAGTTGGTCTAAGTTCTAAGGAAATATAATTTGCTTGACTATTTTGGAATGTTACTATTATTAGAACCACAACAAGAACTGCATTTGTTACATTTGAACATTAACCCATACCCATTGAGTGACAGCACTCTCCTTTTGACAAGTAAAATCTTCTGGTGTTATAGGCAGAGTAAGAATAATGTAGTGTGTATTAAGCCTGGTTTCTGTATGATTGTAATGGTCGTAAAAATAGAGTCGCAATCTTTTTCAATGGCCAATTTATAATAGTTTATACCTGTAAACCACATATGAATCGTGAGTATATTCTCTAGTTATAATCACTATGCATATTTTCGGTTCTAAAATGTTGTATTTTGGCTCTATATAGCCAAGGTGACATAATTTCCGGAGGCATGTATTGTTCTTCTCTTGAGAATACAGAAACTGAACCTGACAAGGTTCTTCCACTCCCAAAAGACCGGAAGTCCAGGGTTTGAATTAGTTGAGAAAAACTGATGTGCACCTTTTAAAAAATGTGGCTCTAAATTTTTATAAAATAGGTTCATGATTGTTCATCAACTTCTACTCAATCACACTGCTATAATTTAATTAATTGAATACTTTTTAAACATTGTGTGCAATCCTTGATGTACAAACTTAACACATAACATTACTGCAGATTCAGGAAGACCGTGAAATGCGAATAGTTGTTACATTAGTTTTAATGGTTGCAGGTTGCACGATGATGTTTCAGACATTTCTAAGGCGTGGCTTCAACGTTTATTTTCAAAATTTAACCATTGTACTGTTGTAATTTTGAAAACAAACATTGAAGCCACGCCTTAGAAACGTCTGAAAATCTGCCTAGAAATGTCATTGTGCAACCGTTAAAACTAACACGACAATTTTTTGCTTTGGGTTGTTCCAGAAAAGATCCACACTCCCCCCAAAGAGGACATTTCTGCTGTCCAGAGGGGGAGGGGAGAAAAAATTGTTTCTGATAATAGTAAATGTATAGGACATCCGAAGGGGGTAGGGGGTTAACTTACTATTTCCTCCATTGGGGTGGTATGGATGTTTTCTGGAATGACCCATTTCACGGTCCACCTGAATCCGCAGTAACCCATTGAGCCCTACTTGTCTAACGCCAGACGATTTTACTCTTCAATGGGGAAGCTCTGCAGGTTAATGGGTTAACCAAAAGAAATCTGACAATGTCTCTAGTTAATTAACCCATTGAGCCGCAATGTGCCCCAGTGTGCCCTACTTATTTTTTTTTACTTGTCTAATGCCAGATGATTTTACTCGTCAATGGGGAAGCGCTGCAGCTTAATGGGTTAATCAGTCATGTGTTGTCTGTCATGGTGGCTAAAATTTGACACCTTCCAGTCCGCAAACGCTTGTTTGTGTGCATGCAAAAGCACTTGTTTATAAATTATAAGACAACAGATTGGCTAATAGTCCCAAGTCTTTTTGCACATCGTATGGAAAAGTGATTTTCACTATTTTGTCCGAATGATGTGCGTATTGCACACTGTTAATTCGAACCCTCTCTGGAACCAAGATGAAATTTCAGGAACCGCACAGATCTAACAGCTTAACATTGGTAAATTCCTGTAGGTCTTGGCACAAGACATCAAAAAGGAAACCCCATTTCAGTTCAAGTTTCGTTCCAAATTCTTCCCAGAAGATGTGAGCGAGGAACTCATCCAGGAAGTCACACAGGTATGCGGCAAAATTGATTGCGAAAGTAGTATGGTCCAGAGCTTTGCGCCGGAGTACCGAAGCATGTATAAATGATAAGTAAAGGAGAAAGCTCAAAAAGGAATAAAATAAATTCTGAAATTACACTGAAATACTTTCGCCTGCTTCTACTTTTACTGTCGTTCCAATTGAAGTGTTGCTCAAATATTGATTCAATACATTACCTCGGGCTGACCAATTCATTTGATCAAGTTCCTCGAGATACTCATACACTTTCCTGTGAAAGAGCCAATTCCAAGTATTTGATAATTTCTGGTCACTTCTGGTCACTTCCTTTCTATTTATGATTGGTTAGTTGCACAAACAACAAAGGTGATTGGTTCATTCAAACTATTCAACAGGAAGTTTACAATTATACTAGGAAGTGTATGAATATCTCGAGGAACTTGATGAAATGAATTGGTCAGCCCGAGGTAATGTATTGAATCAATATTTGAGCAACACTTCAATTGGAACAACAGTAAATATGAAATTTCCTTGCCAGAGCAGGAGCCAGAGTTTTGACGGCCAAGCTAAAATAACCTGAGTTTGCACAGCTCTAGTATGTTCATGTGTGAGTCGCATTGAACCTGGTGTAAATAAGAAATATATTGTATTTTTCAGCGATTGTTCTTTCTGCAAGTGAAAGATGCAATTCTAACTGATGAAGTGTATTGTCCTCCAGAGACAGCTGTGCTTCTTGCTTCATATGCTGTAAGTAACATATTTTACAGTCGATTTCAAGAAACTTTGACCAGAAATTCGGCCACGAAGTTCGGAAGTTCATATTGGAATTCACAAGCCAATTTGTAAACAGAGTCCCTGATTGGTCCCTGAAGTAAAAGAAGCCAATCAAATGCATAGTTTACAAACTGGTTTGTCAATCTCATTATGTACTTTTGAACTTCGCAACGAACTTCGCAACAAAGTTCGGAACATTTGTGGTCAAAGTTTTGTGAAATCGACTGTAACGAACACTGATCTGCCCTTGTTTGTTATTCTGACCAGTGTACCTTCCCAATTTATTTTGAGGTCTGCCCTTGATGAGTAAAATCATCTGGCATTAGACAGAGTAAAATAATAACGTAGGCACATCAGGGGGCACATTGCCACTTGAAGGGTTAAGTTATTGAACTGTTCGCCCACTGTTTCCTTCCTGGGCTGTCAAATATCCTCTTGCAATAAATTTTATATTTTTTTTAGTGCCAAGCCAAATATGGCGACTATGCAGATTCATCTTACAAG
Source organism: Paramuricea clavata (assembly GCA_902702795.2). Taxonomy (NCBI): domain Eukaryota; kingdom Metazoa; phylum Cnidaria; class Anthozoa; order Malacalcyonacea; family Plexauridae; genus Paramuricea; species Paramuricea clavata. The sequence continues at coordinate 22,414 of CACRXK020003845.1, read as the reverse complement.
GCAGGATTTCTTGCAAGTGATCGGCTTCTCCCACATCGGTAAGTCCATTAAGTGGACCTTTCCCCGTATAACTAAAATTTTGATCTAGACAAAAATTTCATCACAGCTTGAAAGAGCATCACAAAATTAGTAATATTACAAAGTTTTGTTGCGAAATGTTGTAAAATACGGATAGTATAGCCCTGCAAAGTTTGCCTTTTTTCAGTCATTAAGTCATTTTGTATTACACACAGGAAATTGATACTTTTTTCAGAAAGCGATATCAATTTCCTGTCCGTAATACAAAATATATCAGTCACACACACTCGATACACACCCAGCAATAATATCTTATAAAATAAGATATACAAACAGTAATATATTACATGGGGTTGTGACCAGCAAAAAGTGTAAAAAAAAGTTTGCTAGTGAAATTCTTTTTACTAGCAAAGGCTAAAATTTTACTCGCATTTTTCGAGTTTGCAAACATTAACTTCAAAGCTTGGTATATAAGCTACTGAGTACAGCAGTAAAAATTTATGCTATTAATCTGTTTTCTAATTTATGCTATTAATATTATTAGAGGATATTTAGATTTTAGACAATAGTAAATTCCAAAATCTAGTGCCCTGTAAAGTAGATATAGTAGAGAAAACTTTCAATCCAAGGTAACTACTGTACATATATAATCTGTTTTTTTCCTAGTGTCTACGAACAACATAAAATGTCAAAAGATGAGTGGGAAGAAAGGATTGTCAAATGGTGGAGGGAACACAAAGATGTCACAAAGTATGTACTAAAGGAATACTGAATGGTTTTCCGTGCAGGATTGCGTGATCCATGCACGAGGGATGTTGTGAGACTTTCGGAAAGCATAAAAATACTCGTGCCGCAGGCGAGTGTATTTTTACGCTTTCCAAAAGTCGAGCAACATCCCAAGTGCATGGATCACACAATCCTGCTTGGAAAACCATTTTGCTAGTAGTTTTATAAAATAACTACAGTGAAACAATGACATTTTGAGAATCCCGCTAAGGCATTTTAATTCCTCGTGCAGGATAGCCTGATCCTGCACGGCTATTGACCAATCAAATTGCGTGTTTCACTGTAGTTATTATATAATGAGCATTCCTGCAGGCCTTAATTCCAGGGTCCCCCAGCACCTCGGGGGCCCGGGGCAATTCCCCCCCCCCTGCCCCTCCTCTTGATGGCCCTGCATAGGACCCTTGGCCCTTGCTCATCATAGACTCTTCAAATCCCAAATAATTCAACAGGATCCTTCTTGTCCTCTGTGAATGAAACACCAAACGATTAACAATTATACTTATCAAGAGAGAAGAGTCTTGGGCATGATATAAATAAGTCAAATTGTCTTGTAGAGAAGATGCGATGACAGAGTATCTGAAAATTGCCCAGGATCTAGAAATGTATGGCGTTAGTTATTTTGAAATCAAGAACAAGAAAGGGACTAGCTTGTGGCTTGGTGTAGATGCACTTGGATTAAATGTCTATGAGAAAGAAGACAAGTAAGACTATTAAGAGGCAATTTATTTCATTGTTGCGTATTTGTGATGAAAAGTGTTCAAAACTTTGTTTTAGCTTTATTTTGTAGTTTACACAGTTAGCAACCTTTTTAAATGTATCTGGCGATTAAGAAACACAAAATAATAATTAAATATTGACAACATTCAATCTACAACTTTCTGGTATTAAGTTTTTTGTACTGTAACTTCATATAGTATCATGTAACAGACTATTTCAGCATATATCGTACATGTTCGGTAGTTTGAAACGTGTTAGCCCATCGATACTTATTTTTTTTACTGTTGACATTTGTCCCTTCTAGACTAACACCAAAAATAGGATTCCCATGGAGTGACATCAGGAATATTTCTTTTAATGATAAGAAATTCGTTATTAAACCTATTGACAAGAAAGCACCAGTAAGTACGAGAAATATAGCTCCTTGAGTCTTTGAAGGTTTGCATCAAGACCGGATTTTGGTGGAAATAGTGGGGGAGGTGGAAAAAAATTAGGGTAGATGCAGCGGTCTAGCTCACAACCCCCATGGAAAGTATTGGAAAGTTTAACCCATTGAGCCGCAAATTATCTTTTTTTTTCTTGTCTAATGCCAGACGATTTTACTCGTCAATGGGGAAGCTCTGCAGCTTAATGGTTAACCAAAAAATCTGACAATGTCTCCAGTTAACCCATCGAGCCACAATGCGCCCCCAGTGCGCCCTACTTATTTTTTTTACTTGTCTAACGCCAGACGATTTTACTCGTCAATGGGGAAGCTCTGCAGCTTAATGTCAATGGGGAAGCTCTGCAGCTTAATGGGTTAACCAAATAATCTGACAATGTCTCTAGTTAACCAAAAAATCTGACAATGTCTCTAGTTAACCTTATCGAGCCCCAGTGCGCCCTACTTATTTTGTTTTACTTGTCTAACGTCAGACGATTTTACTAAAAATCTGACAATGTCTCTAGTTAACCCATCGAGCCCCAGTGCGCCCTACTTATTTTGTTTTACTTGTCTAACGTCAGACGATTTTACTCGTCAGTGGGGAAGCTCTGCAGCTTAATGGGTTAACCATTGTCGAAAAACCAAGAACTACATGTAGTTCCAACTACCAATACCATGAAGGAGAAATATTTATTGGCAATTTCTCTGCTCTAGGATTTTGTATTCTACGCACCACGACTTCGCACAAACAAACGTATCCTGGCATTATGCATGGGCAACCACGAGCTCTACATGAGGCGAAGAAAACCTGACACGATCGAAGTACAACAAATGAAAGCGCAGGCGAGGGAAGAAAAACATAATAAACAAATGGAGAGGTATGCATTGAACAGACCGTTGCCAAATAACGAAACTTGATAGGGATGCAATTACCTCAAAAATACAAGGAGAACTTCGACGTTTCGAGCCAAGGCCCTTTCTCGGGAAGGTATAGTTGCGTCCCCGCCCATCAATCTAAGTTTTGCAGTTTTTTGCTGAATGGCTGTTCCTATTATATCAAGATCTTGTTGGCATCTCACTCGATTGAATAATAATTCAGTGTTACTACAGTATTAAACTACATGTTCATTGAAAATGAAAATCTATAGAGTGATAGTGATGATGATGATGGTGATGATATAACATAATGAGTCCATTATGTAGCGCACAAACCAAAGTTGTTCTAGGCAATGGTGACGATGATGATAATAGTGATGATGATGTAACGTATCCCTAACAATTGTTCCTTTTAGAATATCACTATAGCGGGAAATTTGCTAGATTAAGCGTTATGAGCACATAACAATTGGACTTGGCAGAAGCATTAGGGTGTGAGCATGTTATTTCAATAGGAAAAAACATTTAAAGTTACCTAATGCGTCATGACAAGAATGATTGATAGTGATGATGATGATAGTGATGATGATGATAGTGATGATGATAGTGATGATGATGATAGTGGTGATGATGATAGTGATGATGATGATAGTGGTGATGATGATAGTGATGATGATAGTGGTGATGATGATAGTGATGATGATGATAGTGATGATAATGATAGTGATGATGATGATAGTGATGATGATGATAGTGATGATGATAGTGGTGATGATGATAGTGGTGATGATGATAGTGATGATGATGATAGTGATGATGATGATAGTGATGATGATGATAGTGATGATGATAGTGATGATGATAGTGATGATGATAGTGATGATGATTTATGATAGTGATGATGATTATGATAGTGATGATGATAGTGATGATGATAGTGATGATGATAGTGATGATGATTATGATAGTGATGATGATTATGATAGTGATGATGATAGTGATGATGATAGTGATGACGATTATGATGAGGATGATGATAGTGATGATGATAGTGATGATGATGATGAGAAGATGATGATGATGGTAATGGTGGTGAAGATGATCGTGTTGAAGATGATCGTGGTGATAATGGATGATGGTGCTTTTGATATATTTTGGCCTGAAACGTCCCTGGATAATACTATAATGAATGCGAGACAATGGTGGTGAAGATGATCGTGGTGATAATGGATGATGGTGCTTTTGATATATTTTGGCCTGAAACGTCCCTGGATAATACTATAATGAATGCGAGACAAACTGAATGACTGTTCTGTTTTCTCCAGACAAACGATCTTGAAAGTGAAACAAGAGCGTGAAAATGCTGAACTGGAAAAGAAAAAGCTCGAAGAACGTTTACTTAAGTTTGAAGAGGATGCTAGGAAAGCTCAAGAAGGTGTGCTGATATTTTCTTGAGGGGGGCTGGGGTTCAGGTGGAGATTTTGGGATGAAATTTTCTCATCGTAGTTGCTCACGATTTGTGTTTTATATCTTAATAGAACTGGCGAAATCTGCCGCAGCGGCTGAAGAACTCGAGAGGAAACGTATGGTAGCCGAAGAGGAAGCGAAAAGACTGGAGGAAAAACGGAAAGAAGTTGAGGAAGAGAAAGTCCGCATGGAACTGTTACTTCAAAGTGAAACACAAGAAAAAGAAGAACTTGTAAGTCACAGTTTAACTAGACTTATGGCTAGTCTGTAGGTAGTCACTGACCTGACTGTAGATACTGTCCAGCTGGTCAGCAGGTATAGTCTCTGGCTAGTCTCAACTATTTAGAAAGTTTTTATGGAATTGCTGAGAATAACCTGGCACCGTGCTAACGTATAGGGCGTCGTCGACAGTCCAAAAATTAATCTTGTTCTATGATCATTACAGAGAAATGAATTCTCGAAGGTTAATGAAGAAGTACTACGTGTCCAGGAGGAGGCCGAGAAACAAGCAAAGGAGGCTCAAAGACTGCAAGAAGAGGTAGGTTGTTTGTTTGGATATTTTGTCACCATCACCAGAGAATGCTCAGATAACCGCCATTACCTAAAATCTTTTTGGCGTTCCTCTCAAAATTACTTTGTTTTAGCTTTATTTTGTAGTTTACACAGTTAGCAACCTTTTTACTGTCGATGCAATGGAAGTGTTGATAAAATATTGCACCAATTCCTTTCCTCAAGTTGATCAATTCATTTGATAGAAAATTGATCAACTTCCTGTTACTTTTAGATGAGCCAATTAAATTTCGTTTCAGAACCGATTGACCAATAGGAAACGAAATTTAATTGAAAAGCAATTTGAATTCGTATGAATTGATCAACTTGAAGAAATGAATTCATACAATATTTTATCAACACTTCCATTGCATCAACAGTAAACATATCAGTAAACAATTACCATTGATATGAAACTGACGCCTTATATTTACAGCAATATAAGCAAAATTTACTGACGTAATTTTATCTTTGGCGTACCATCTAGAATCTCTTCATTTTAGCACAGTTTTACAGATAAAGCACTAAACATACTTTTAAAGTTTGTTTGCCGCTTGAGAAACGTATAAAAAATTTAAAAATTTGAATATAGTTATATCCAAGTGGAAAAATATATTCATTAGTTTTGAGAGCGTGTTACGTAACATACAAAAGATTCTCCTCTTCATACCTAAATAACCACAGTCACCATGATCAGGATATTTATTCTAAGAAATCTGCATTAGTATTAGCCGCAAGTACTATATCTATCGCTACAAAGCCATCATTACTGATGCACTTTTCATCATTTCCCCCATTATAACCACAATAATTTATACTACCATATTAATAACTTCTTATTAACCGAGCGCAAGGTCTTCACAGAGAAATATTGGACCGAAGTCTTTTTTGAACTGACCGAGCCCGTAGGGCGAGGTTTGTACAAAAAGACCGAGGTCCGATATTTCTCTGCTATATTTCTATGGCATTTATACTTGAAACAAACAAGAAATGCATGATTTGAAATGCTTATTAGTAGCGTGGTACACATTTGGTCGAAGAAAACAAGCATTACCAATGTATTCCTTCCTTTCCACTTAAAACCATTCACAGATATCTTATTAATAACAAATTAAATTATAATTTTCAAATTTTCAATTGGTTTTGCTGTTTTGTTTTAAAATGCATGCGTTCGTTTTTACGTAATGGATCGCCACGGGAAAATAATGTAAATGTACCGCTGAAAGTGCTTCTCAGCCAATCACAGTCACCATTTCACCGGAAGTAATGCTTGCCATATAATAATACCTTGGTAATCCATATATGTGAATATCGCAAATCTTCTTTCTCGATAGCTTGCAGAAACTAAACTCAAAGAGGAAGAAAATCTTAAAAAACTTGCCGAGGTTCCTCATAATGTTCTCTACGCCACGGAGGCCGAAGGCGCGGAAGACAGTCGGGAATTGCAGACCACCTCAGAAGCCGAACAACAAACTGAGTTAGATCGTACAACTGAAGTATCTAAGAACATAGACGTGCAAACTCAGCTCAAGGTGGGTTCGAGATTTGCAGTATACCCTAGTATCCTGACAATACCAGTTTGAAATCTTGCATACCAGATGTCGAAACCTCTGTATCCCATTTCGATACCCAAGAGGTTCTTGCCCGAGCCACTTTCATTTCCACATGTTTAATAGTTTAATTCCAGCTGTAGACTAAATTTTGATCTAGGCAAGAAGAACAAAATCCATCGCCACAGCTAGAAAGAGCATGTTAAAATTAATAAAATTGCAAAGTTTGGTTGCGAAATGTTGTAAAATGAGGAAAATGTAGCCCTTCGAAATTTGCAAATTTTGTGTTAATTTGTATTACGCGCGGGAAAAATAACCACATTTAGGCCGAAAGTGGTGCATTTTCCCGTGCGTAAAACAAATTAATACAAAATTTGCAAATTTCGTAGGACTATATTTTCCGCATTTTACAACATTTTGCAACCAAACTTTGCAATTATACTAATTTTAACACGCTCTTTCTAGCTGTGGTGATGGATTTTGTTCTTCTTGCCTAGATCAAAATTTGGTTTATAGCTGGAATTTGAAGACATTTACAATACAGCCAATAGCCAGTTAATTGTTCTGACATTGTTGTTAATGTTGCATGTTTTCCTATTTTGAGAATTTGGGTACCAGATTTTCAGTATGGATACCAGGTCTGGAAATGCTGACATTCAACTAAATGGATTTCAGAAACAATTCTGTATGAGTTAGGGTTAGGAGAAGAAGCATGGCTCTCTGAGTGAGCAGCTGTGTTGTAAAGTAGGGGTATCGCTGGGCATATGCGAACTATAGGCTTTAGCTTCAGTTGAACTGTGTTGTGTTTTTAGATGCTTTCAAGTGAACTGCAAGGAACCAGAGATGACTCAAAACTAACGAGAATAGATATTCTTCATGGTGAGAATGTTCGTGCAGGCCGAGATAAATACAAGACTTTAAGACAGATCAGAATGGGAAATACCAAACAACGTGTCGATGAGTTTGAAATGATGTAATAAAGGTACGTCACACACTTACTCTGCTGGCTTTGTCAGATCTGGTGAATTTTGGGCTCACAGTCTTTTTCATGTGAAAAAGCGCTGAAATTTAAAGGTAGAGAAGGCGTAGATCTAAATTGCTTTGCAAAGTGAGCTCCATATATAGTGTAGCAGATTGATAATAATGTTAGGGTATACCATAAAGACATTTTTAGCTATAGGGGCATTATAGAGTAGCTCCTGGTTACCACAAAATTTTGTTTTTCTTACCATTTACCTATTAAATTACTATCTTATAAAAAAAGTAAAATTTCAATGTCTACTACGGTTTTCCAAGCCTATCCCGAGTTATTAACGGTCAAAAACCGCAAAATGGTATAAAAAGGCCACGAAATACTGTTTTTTAGCAGGTTTAACCTTATGTAACTTGAATCGGTGTCGAAAATCGTAGCATCCGTTTAAATGTCCTATATTTAGTTTTTTGCGAAATTTCACTTTTTTTTATAAGATAGTACTTTAATATGTAAAGTAAGAAAAACAAAAATTTGCATAATATGCATCAAGGGTCTGATCCTAAGGTAAATACAGATGCCAAAAAAGAGCACTACGTCGAGAAGACAACGTAGGGCTCATTACACGAAGAAACATGATATATAATTGCCAAACAGCTACACTTTGGTTTTACCTAGACATATCAAGGAAAAACAGTTTCCTTGTTTATTTTTCACCAGTTTGAATCAAATTTCCACCTATTCGCAAAATGCGAGTCCACAATCATGTTAAAAATGCTTGTCAGCGCTCGTTAATCACTACTTACTTTATGTAATTTCGTGTTCAAACGCCCCACGCACAGTTAAATCCATGATTAGTTAACCATCCGACCAACAACGTTTTGCCCAGGTATAGTTGCACCCCTATCAACCAAAGTTTTCGAATAAAATTCTGTCATTATGATTCATGTTTAACACGCATATTTATCTCTCTTTAAGGTCCAAATAGAAATTATCTATCGATTGATTCGCTTTCCATTGTCCAAGAGATTTATTGCGAAAACACGTGGCTTCAGTACTCAACCATCTACCTTCCTAAACCTAGGAATGGAGCAGAGAATTTCTAAGGACAGATTTCTTTCATGCAGAGACGATTGTATTTTTTGTCTAGGTTTTTTTTTCGCTGTGTTTTCATATGTAACTAATTTATTCAATCAATCAATCAAGAATTAGTGTCGAATATATAAGGTTTGCATGATATTTTAGTGTATAAGTGTCCGCGCATGGGTTGGAAGTTTTTGTCTAATAAACGATTTTTGTGTACGTTTGTTTTCATATTAATACGGTCGTTAAGTACCACGCACGTGCGTGCTGTTCCCGCTATCCTGCTGGTACCAACTGCATGGCTGGAGTCGTTGACTTTGTCCCGTTCTAAGCCCTAACTTTCCACGATGGTCGTGAGCTAGACTGCTGCACCCAGGCCTCGAATTTCCCTGAAATCAATCGACGGCAATGGCGTTAAAAATTGCCGTAGAACGTAACAGCTGTCTACGGCAACTTTGGCAGTTTCTACGGCATTTTTCAAATTACTGTGATAAAACTTTAGTTTTATTGTTACTTGGGCTTTTCGACAAGCTAGAAACATGTCTACCAGGGTCTTAGCTAGAAGGCCGTGTTGGCCGTGTTATCACGGCCAAAAATGGAAAAACACGGCTAGCTAAAATGAACGTGGCTTCATTATTTATATAAGGCCGTGTATGTTCATAAAATAAGATGGTGCTACTTACAACAGACAGAATTTCTTTCTATTTACGTCAAAAGAAAGTTTGTAAAATTTATTGTTGTTGTTGAAATTAGCAAAAGTGATCCGTGATGTTTTAATGTTTTGATGGATAATGGGAACCGTATGATGTTATAAGTGGTTTTAAGTTTTAAATACCACCAAGAGTTGCTGAAATAACTTAATGTTTTAATGACAGTGCGCAATACGTGTATATGCTCGCCTTGTATTTGGTTGCAAAGCATAGAACAACCACAGGCATTGTCAGAACCGTGAATTTGGATATGCAAGGTAATTGACATGTGCACACCCTGGTTATTTAGAAACACGCCCAAGATCTAAAATCCCAGCTAAGACCCTGATGTCTACGTATTTCTTTAGTGTGTTGTTTTTTTTCGAAGAAAACTGACTAAAATAGTGATTTACGCATGATTTGATCAACATCTGAATTCAAGTATCAAACTAGTAATGCACAGTGATTAGTAGGCTATAAAAATTACACTATACGGCAAGAAATTGCCGTCGTTGCCGCAATGATCCACGGCATTCTGTTCTCCCTCTACGGCAATTGCCGCGATAAAATTCGAGCCCTGGCTGCACCTCCCCTAATTTTTTTTCCACCTCCCCCACTATTTCCACCAAAATCCAGCCTTGAGCGCAAGGTATTCAAAACAAGTTGAAACACGATTGGTCGTAATATTTCAAATCCGACTATGAGAACTGGATTTGAAATGACATCTTGTACGAATAAATCACTACTTACAGTGAGATGAATGGACAACTTGCATGTTAGACTAAATTTTCATCTAAGCAAAGAGAAGGGAATCGAACACCACAGCTAAAAAGAACATAGTGAAATTAGTAAAATTGCAAAATTTGGTTGCGAATTGTTGTAAAATACAGAAAATATAGCCTTGCAAAGTTTGCATATTTTCAGTATATTTGTATTACGTGCGGAAATTGTTACCATTTTCGGCTCAAGAATGGTAACAATTTCCGCACGTAATACAAATATACTGAAAATATGGAAACTTTGCAAGGCTATATTTTCCAAACTTTACAACATTTCGCAACCAAATTTTGCAATTTTACTAATTTTAATAAGTTCTTTACGGGAATTTCCTTTTTTTGTTGCCTAAATCAAAAATTTGTCTAACATGCAAGTTGTCTAATGATCCAGTCCAAGGACTGAATTAACTTTGATCCAGTCCTAGGACTGGTTCAATATACTTAACCAGGTATCCAGTATTATCATGTGAGCAAAATCTGAAACAATATGGTTGGCTAATTTACTCGTGAATTGTTAGTGAGTTTGAGATTGATGGTCTAAGAAATGTTGAAGTCGTTTGTATAATTATGCAATTGTCCTCCATAAGCGAGGGTCTCATCTCCGCCCACGCTCGACGTCGCAAAGACAAGAGGCCGCAGGGGATTGTTTCAGTTTCCGTTAATTTGGATACATTAAGAATATGAAAAATCTGCCTCGGTTTAATTTGCCCGTTCGAGCTGTAAAAATGTTAAAATATTAGCTTCAATGTATTCGTTTTACTCGTGTGCGACTCGCATGTTTTGCAACAAGTATGTTGAGCTCAACAACCTTGTAGCAAGTTGTCAACAAGCTGGGAACAAGCAGTGCGAACACATCCTGGTGACAAGTTGTTCGAACAGCGCTCATTGCTACACGTTTGCTACAGGTTCTGAGGTTACACACGTAAAAACGCACAAGTCTGCAAACAAGTTGTTACAAATCGGTTCGCAAGCTGCCAACAAGATGTATTCGTACTGCTTGTCACAAGTTGTCAACAGGTTTGGAACAACTTGTAACAACCTTGTCGAAATTATCAGACTTGTTGCAAGGTTGTTCTGACAAGTACGTTACATGCTTGATATAACAAGAATGCTACAACCTTGTGTTGACAACCTTGTAACATCCTTGTTATATCATGGCTGTAACAAACTTGTTAGCGCAGTCTTGTAACAAGTCTGATAATGCCATCAAGCTTGTTACAAGTTGTTAAGAGCTTGTTTCAAACTTGTTACAAACTGGGAACAAGCAGTGCGAACACAACTTGTTGACAGCTTGTGAACAGACTTGTGACAGCTTACTTGCAGACTTGTTACAAATCTGTTCACAAGCTGTCGACAAGTTGTGTTCGCATTGCTTGTTCCCAGTTGTTGTAAACTTGTAACAAGTTTGAAACAAGCTCTTAACAACTTGTAACAAGCTTGATGGCATTATCAGACTTGTTACAAGGTTTTTCTAACAAGTCTGATACAGTCATGATAAACAAGAATGTTACAAGGTTGACGACACAAGGTTGTAACAATACTGCTGTATCGGACTTGTTGGAACAACCTTGTAACAAGCCTGGTAATATCAACAAGGTTGTTACAAATTGTTAACAGCTTAAGCTTGTTCCAAACTTGTTGACAACTTGGGACAAGCAGTGCGAAGACAACTTGTTGGCAAACTTGTTGATGTGAGATTTTTGCGTGTGGCGCAGGGGTCCACGTGGGCCCCACGTGCATTCGTCTTTTGAAGTATGTTATTTTTAATTAATAGGTAACACGCGGACACGCGGAGTCGCGAACTAAAACATTCCAACTCCGATGCAGTATTTGTTGTTTTTATATAACGGTGATTTTGTATATATTTTGCCTTAAATAACTGGCCACAAAGAAGGGAAAACACATGCATAAGGAACTACCGAAATGTCAGGAGATGTGCATTTCTTCGAAGGCTCTGAAAAACTTATGGAGATTTGGTGGGATTCGCCATCCAAGCTGACAGGACCAGCTATGAACGACGCCGATTTGAGACGTATACCTCGGTAGGTTTAACCGCAAATGTTTCACTTTCCAAGACTATTTAGGAGAATTTAAATGGTTTAATATTAAATTTGAATGTCTGTGTGCTTTTGGAAGGGCAAAATGGTTAAATATTGGTCGTTTGTTTTGATGGATTTTTCGCATTTTTTGTCTGTTTGCATTGACCACAACATTGTGCAATAGTTAATTATTAATAATGTAGTATGGCACACAAGGCAATATTTTAACACGAAATTATGGCGCTGTTCATTATAAAAATTTCAGGTCACTTTCAAAGCGTGATCCAAGTTTTTTTTGTGAATATAATTTTTCAATAATGTTTCTAAATTTGGAACTTCCACGCCCAATATTCCAAATTAGAAACGTAACTGGCCCACATGCGGACATTTTTCTTTACAGGCGTAAAAATCACACATCTTGTAGCAAGTCTGCCAACAAGCCGTGAACAAGTTGTGTTCGCACTGCTTGTCCCAAGTTGTCAACAAGTTTGGAACAAGCTGTTATAAACAATTTGTAACAATCTTGTTGATATTATAAGACTTGTTGCAAAGTTGTTCCAATAAGTCCGGTACAGTTATGATATAACAATATTGTTGCAACCTTGTTCAGTCAACGTTGTAACATTCTTGTTATATCACGACTGTATCAGACTTGTCAGAACAACCTTGTAGCAAGTCTGATAATGCCATCAATCTTGTTACAAGTTGTTAAGCCCTGATAAGCCCTGGTTTAATGTGAGCCCCCCTGATAAGCCCTGGTTTAATGTGAGCCCCCCTGATAAGCCCTGGCTTTTGGGGCAAATATCTTAATAAAGCTTATATAAAAAGTGAGCCCCCCTGATAAGCCCTGGCTTTTGGGGCAAATATCTTAATAAAGCTTATATAAAAAAACCCCATAAATTACGTTAAATTTTATATAGAGAGAAAATGGAGAAAATTTTGGATATAGCAGGTTGTAAAATCATCAGTGAGATAAAAAATGAACACATGACGGCTTATTTATTGAGGTACATACTATATTAAAGTGCTTATATGACACAAACATTCTAAGACATTGAGATATTAGATAACCAGTGATAGCGCAACAGAAAATATAAAATACCCAATAACATGGGAAAAACCTGATTGGCTGAGTTCAAAGGAGAACAAAGTTCTGGCCTTGAATAACAAGTCGCATCACACACAGGAATTGCCGTTATTTTCAACCTCCCTTGCTGATTTCATTTGTTCAATAGGATATCATATTACGCTGCAGTATATCAGAAACATTTTTGCATCGAAAATTTAGTAGTTTGAAGCATTGAGAGCATTAAAATTTACAATGAACATCAAGTGTCCAGAAAATATTGTTTCTATTTTAAAAATCAAAGTCCAACGTTTGTTCATATTTAAGTCCAGCCAATCAGAATCCATTACGTTCAGTCATGACCAATCAGAATCGACTACCCAGATCTGGGTAGCACAGCTGGGGGTTGACAAGCAATGTCACAAGTTTTCACAGACTGTATTACAGCATAATACAGTCAGTACACAGCCTCACTATGTCATGCTATTTTATTGCTAGTGAAAGTAGTATGTACATATCACGGGATCGAATTATCCTCAAGACATGTGGCACGACCCCCCTGCTCCGAGCAGCAATACAACTTACGAAGGTCGTTGAGGAGGAATGTGGCTTGACTGAAGTGAAGGTAAACTCAATCACTGTTTGTCACTAATATCTGATAAGGATAAGCCAATCCCACATAGGCCTTTAACTCATTGGCTGGCTTTGCCAAGTTCGCTCAATTTTGGGCTGAGCATAGGCTAGCATTCGGTAAGTATGATATTAAATGCAAATTGAAAGCAAGGTGTTTTCTTACAATATTTTCGCAAATATCGACGAAAATGTGCATTTTAGGAAGCCGTTTGACGGTAATAATTACCAGGTAAATATGGTGCTTACAGTCGCAATTTTTCGTCAGCTGATTGCTCTCAAAGGTCTTTGACAAGCTTTGAAAGTAGACAGAAAAAATCTTTGAAAGTCTTTGAATATTTTTGGTCTTGGAGACTATGAACCCTGCCATGGAAAACCTGTGCACACTTCGACTCCTTGCAGGCGAGGCTAGATCCACCTCTGGTGATGTACTGAAAAAAATTTAAGTTTTAGACCCTAATGAATTTTTTTCTTACATTTTATAGGATATGTTTTATTCTCGAAAAGGTTTCATACAACCACATCTACAACAAGCACCCCACCAAACGTTTCAGCAAGAGGTTAGTTTTCATCAGGTTTTGAAGACTTGCACTGAATAATACTGTCCTAATTTTTATGCATTTTATATAGGTTGATGTCTTAGATGACTTTTTTCCAGGTACAGAATCATGTTAGAAAATATGTTTATAATTTTTAAGTCTTTTAGATGGGAGGGCTCTTATTTCTTTACCTAAATAAAAATTTGGAATGAAAAAGTCAGTTGTATATTTTTACTGTAGGTGGTGGTGCGTACACACTGGGCAGATTAAATAGTGACCATTGCTGGCATTTGTTCACTACTGACAACTCTACTGATGGATTGAAAATACCTGATCAGACCCTTGAAGTATCCTCATGAAAATACAGTATTAGTTATTACATATATGGTGTTTAGCCTTTCTCACACCCGCCAATTTTAGGGTGCTGCCTTTCCCAAGTCTGAGAGTGTATGCACCGCGAAATGCAACATTTTTAACTATAGTTACATGTATAATAATTATGGTAAATTTACAGTTACAACTTTAAAAAAGTCCTTTGTAATCTGCTTTGGCACTCTGCAATTGCCAAAGCACTGAGCCATTATTGAGAATGTTCTGACTTGAATCATACATGATTATTACTATTATTGAAAAGGATATATTGAATTCCAGCTAAGTACTAGTTAAAACATATGAGCAGCCGATCTTTATCTGATATTTTTAATAAAGAACAATAAAGAACAGATTTTTTAAAGTTATTTAGTTTTGTCCGAGCATGTTTTCCTCCAGGAAAAATTGCAGTTTGGATAAACTTTCTTAACATGTTATTCAGATTTTAATGAATGATCTTGACCCCAGTATTTTGAAACAATATTATAAAGGTTACTATCAAGATGCCAAGGAACTCACTAAAGTAAGTCTAAAATTAGTACTCTTCTTCACAGAGGGTGGGGAAAATATTCTATTTTTTGGAACATCATCATATTTCCTGCAGCATGAAAACATATTCTTTAACTTCTCAACATGACTGAATATGTTATGTACAACTCTTTAATTTCTGTGTTGGTGTAATGTACTCAGGTGTATAAGATGTTTGTGATGTTACTCTGAGTGTATATCCACACCGGACAAGCTTGAAAAATATGCCTGGCCACGGTGGAATAGTTAGGGTTAGTTCTTTGTAGTTTTGTATGAGGAATTATAACAATATACAGTGAGTTCTGCATGGTTTGTGTAAACACCACATACAGTATATTTATTTTTGCAAAGCTTTTGATCTGTAAATCCAGATGTTCATCATATATTATTAGCACTGATGAAGATCCGTACTTAAGAATTGAAAGCTTTGCTTTAATAAAATTTAATATACATCGTGTTTCCACAAACCAGTACTTATATTAGGCACATTGTTCAGCCACTTTAACAAGGGCCAAAAACCTGCCGTATACTTTCCATTTATCTCTTCCCTTAACTTACAGTAAACCTGTAAGTTGTACTTTGTTTGCTGTGCTTGACTTTTTGCGCAATAAACAATCATACACTGCATAACGCACATGCCAGTTTATTAATTTTTTCAATCAAAACCATAGTGATTAATATCACAAATTATTCACAAAATTAATTCAGATATATCCGTTTCCCATGCATTACATTCATTTGTCAAAATTTTTGGGAAAATCAAAACACTTAATCCACTATATATTCTTGTTCAAAATGGTTCCAGAGTGTTGGTATAAACGATCTAATTCCTGGCACAACAATTGATGACTACATATTTGAACCTTGTGGTTATTCTGCTAATGGCATTTTGAAGGTATAGATTGTGTTTATTTTTGCGGTCCTTGCTAAAAACTACCCTTCTACCTTAGCTATGCTCTATGATGGACGTAAAATTGTGCACCCCCCCTCCAGTATTTCTCAACAGATTTAAACATCTTTTAAAGGTGGTCCTAAAGGGAAGTGGGGGCCTCATCCCCCCGCCCCCTCCCTGGCTACCCCTCTGTCCTACAGAACTGGCCAGAACCTTTACACCTTCTTCTATTAAGTTACTTCATTTTATTCTTCCTGACAATCAATGATGAATTATGAATCGCTACATTGAACAAAATTGTATTGAAAAGATACATTCTTTCTGAGATAGTCAGGGGTAGTTTGAATAACATCTCAAACGTGAGGGTCGATTAACAGGGACAGACTGACAGCTTCAATCGGGGGCGCCCATTCAGCAAGTTGCTGGGGGAGGGGGTTTGGACGATCTGGGACCGACTTTCTTGTATTCTACAACCAGTGGCAGTGGAACAGGTTTTATTTTTGGGAAGCATAATTAGTAATTAGTTCCAGGTAAGTTGGGAACAGGGGTGGAAAAATAGGCGAGCACGGCAGCACTGCGCGCATGAAATGTTAAACAGCTGCAGGAAATTCATTTGAATGAAGATTTGCTATAATTGAAAATTTGAAGGAAACCTTAACACCCATGTCCCACTATGGGCGCAACAATATTGTATGGTTGACAGACACTATTCCTTGAATTTAAAACCATGGTCAGCTAGAACACCATATGTTTATGCACATGCAGATTTAGCACAAAAATACTCTGTTGGTCTGCAGGTAATTTTTGTCTCCAGGTTGTTCTCCCAGGAAGAAAACATTTTTTTTCCTGCCCTGGTTGGGAACCATAGTTAAGATATATTTTCAGCCAAGTGCAAACATGCACGATACGCAAAACATGATTGAACTGTAACAGAGTAGCATAATCATCAATGATTCCTCCCTCCGTTAGCGAGGATCTTATAGCCTTGTCTTAACTAAATTCATTTTCGTGAACGATCTTTCACACAAGCATTGTGTGTCATTCAATTTCCTTACGCCCCTTTTTTAGACAGTCCAGACAGCAATCGCCATTGTAGTATTATCAAGGGGTCGACCATTAGAAAAGTGATGGGGGGGGGGGCGACTTTTTTAACTTGTACGAGTTTTTTTGCTTCGGTCGATAATTTTTTAAAAATATAATCCCTTGCACGAATTTTTCTGGGTGTGCAAATTTTCTTTCTTTCTGTTTCCCCTGCGCGATTTTTTGCTCCCCCCCCCCATCACTTTTTTAATGGTCCGCCCCTAAATGTTTTTTTTTTCACTCATGTGTTACAGTGTACATATTTTTCTTACATTAGGATTCATATTTTACCATTCACGTAACGCCACAAGAGGAATTTTCTTATGCAAGTTTTGAGACAAATGTCAAGTTTGTAAGTGAGAGTCTATAGATAGTCTTTTAGTCTATAGCTAAAAAAGCCCGTGTTACCGCAGCAAGCTAAAACGAACGCGGCTTCATTATTTATGTACAGCCATGGAAGTTCGTAAATTAGAGTGTTGCAACTTACAACGGACAGAATTTTCTCCCTATTTAGGGCGCGGTCCAGCCTAGTCCCAGGCTCTCTCTCTTTATTCGCTGCTTCGATATATTTAAATAAGTCTTAAAAGTTTTATGCCTGGGTGTGCTGTGCGGAACGCATCAGCGAGAGAGCCTAGCAGATTTCGGTAAAATGGTCCCTGATTTCAAAAAAGTGGTCCCTGGCCTGGTTACCAAGCATACCTCATTTGTAAATGGAAATGTTATGGAAATTTCCTTTGCATTTATAATTAAGTCATTAGTTTTGCTCTAATGCTGTCGGAACAATGAAGTAGGCTACGTTTCGCTGCCATACGGTCAGAATGGAATAACAGGCTAAATATGACTCGTGTTTACTAAAATATATAGCCTTATTTTTCACCCTGCTCGGTTTCCTTTGTTCTTATCGGGGAATATCTTCAATATTCCACTCTATTCAATTTCCGTTTTTCACCCTGCTCGGTTTCCTTTGTTCTTATCGGGGAATATCTTCAATATTCCACTCTATTCAATTTCCGTTTAATAATCCCCTCTAATATTCACCTGCAATTAATAATCCCCTCTAATATTCACCTGCAATGGTCTTTGCAGCACAAAAAATGAGAAAAAACAACATCGAATAATCCCCTCTAATATTCACCTGCAATGTCTTTGCAGCACAAAAAATGAGAAAAAACAACATCGCAAAAGCAATACGGCATTGAGAATTATTTCTTTTCTGACTCATTAACGCGACCTCGCAGTGTGAAAAATAAGTACGTTATTTTGAGGCACCTCGGGGATATGTGTTTATTCACCTCGGCGCTGCGCGCCTCGGTGAATAAATCACATATCCCCTCGTTGCCTCAAAATAACCTATACATATTAAATGCTATCTAGAAGCTTGAAAATTATGCCGAGTCTCCGACTAAAAATGTTTTGACAACACCGTCATGTCAGGCAAATATTTCCAATCTCCTCAGCAATTTAACCCTGTCAAGTAGAAAGCGTAGTTGTGTATACCAGTATGGTCTAGTGTTGATCACAACTTGCGAGTATATAAATAACATCAACGATTGCTCAAACTCAGTATCGTAAATTTGTATATAAATTTTTTTAGTTGAGCACATTTTAATACAGTTTGATTTGGTTATGTAGACATCGAACATGTACATGATGAACGAACATTGTCGTATTTATAATTAAAAGGTTACTTGTATATATAAATTTTCCGCCATATTAAAATACTGAAATCTGCTAGGCGTTCTGAAGCACCTTGAGCGGTGACGTCACACCTAGGTCCCAGTCTCGTACTACATCCACTTTTTTTCTCGCGCTTGCTTCAGAACGACTGGGACTAGCCGGGCGCGGTCATTATTTACGCATGAGGGGGGTAGCAACGAAGAGAAATGTTTAGAAGTATTAAAATAAAAACTATTATTATCATAAATTATAATATCAATTAAAAAGTAAATACCCACCCTGGCTAACTGGCTAACTTGATAACTGCTTGTGCAATTTTCTGCAGTCTAAAGTTTAATCATGTCGTACATTCTTTCGATACACCATATCTGAAATCCTGGCTACAGTTAGACCCTGGGGGCGTTGTGTATCAGCCAAAAATGGCGGCCTGCTCGCATAGCAGGAGAAAGGCTAATTAGTCTCTTTGACCACACAGGACTCGCTCAAAGAATTGATCGAAAAAGTTCTGAAAATCTTTAAACCAGGGAGGTTTATCATGACGTTGTTTGGAAATTCTGTGAGTATTTGAGACAATATTTCTATATTTCTAGAAACATTTTTGGAAAAATTTTGATGTCACCCTGTCAATCTTTGACAAAATTATTTTTAATAGATTGCTCCATGTGGCAATTCTTTGCGAACGTTCGAGAAAAGCTTCGCACCGTACAAGAGAAAAGATCTTCATTTCGCTTGCTTCAGGAATTACAACTTGACGTACGGCTATTACGAACATCTGTGAGTTTTGACAATCTCCACTATTCGACAGTGGATTTTATATTAATATATATAATATATATATAATCACAACTATATAATAGTTAGTTAATATTGTATGCAACTGGTTTGTAATCGTAGCAAGCTTGTCAACAAAGTTGTAACCATGTTGTTATTTGATCAAGTTGCTGCAAGGTTGTCACTCACAAGTTGTTGACAAATTGTTGAATCGCAGGACGATAAAGGCCCTGTCACACTATTGCGTATCATACTAGCGTATTCCAGCGTATGAAAAATATCACTCATACGCCGGTATACGCTGACATACGCTAGGGGTAAGTTAGGCGTAGGTTGTATACGTTTCAAGCACGGTCGCATACGGTGACATACGCTGGCATACGGCGAGCCAGAAAAAAATTTTTTAAGCATGTTCAAAAATTTTGTGCGTATCGGACGTATGCTTTATACGATAAGCATACTCTAGGCACACGCTGAATACGCTAGAGGTACGCCAGATGTACGGTACTCATACGCTGGCATTTCAAAGGATTTTTGTGCGTATGAAAATTATTTCATTAATTTTCATACGCTTCTCATACGTTTCTCTCATACGCAATAGTGTGACAGGGCCTTAACAAGTTGTTGGAACAACTTGTAATAAGTCTGTTGGGCTCGACAATCTTGTAGCATGACGTTGTCAACAAGCCGTTGACAACTTGTCAACAAGCAGTGCGAACCTATCCTGTCGACAAGTTGTTGAAATAGCATATTGGTATGGCAAGACATAAGAACATATATTCCGAAGTTGAGGCTGTCGCCTCGAGTTTTATATCTGATAAAGCACTCGTGTTCGAGTTGTATAAATAGTACATCGATATTAATATATTATATTTATGGATTATGTTTCATTACTGTATGACTATAAAGTTTTGCACCAAAAGGGTAGTTGACACAGAGATGAAAGATTATCACCTTTTCAATTCCACAATTTTCAAATTTTGACCTTGATCCACCGAGGGGCGGAAATTGAAGCCAGTCTTGTATGCTCTAGGCCCCCACGCGGAAATTCTCTGACTCGTTAAGAAAAATCGGCATCATTTCATGTAGAAATTTCATAATTTTTCTGCCGACTGTTTTTTAAGTCCGGCTTTGTCATGACCCTAAGAACCTAGAAGTGCTCTTTCAGAATAACTACATTTTAGAAACACTTCATCATGAAAGGCAAAGTTATTTGACGAGTGACAATTGAAATATTCTGTATTGGGTATTAGAGAGGTGCTCGTATTAGAGAGATGTTCTTATATTAGAGAGGTGTTCGTATTAGAGAGATGTCCATATTAGAGATGTTCGTATTGGAGAGATGTTCTTATATTAGAGGTGTTCGTATTAGAGAGATGTTCTTATATTAGAGAGATGTTCGTATTTGAGACGCGTCCGCAAGAAGACATTCGACTGTAAAACTAAATAAACCTATCGATTTTGTTCATTCCATTTAATTTCGGTTTATCAATTTGAAATCAAACAATTAGTCTAATTCACGCGCTCAGATTACAATATTTGATTTTGATAAATTGTTGATAAACAAGTCCAATAAAGTCGGCAAATAAGTATCAAAAACTCGTTTTGTTTTAATATGCATATATATTGAATTTCAAGATGACTTAATTATTCGTTCGAACCTGTTTCTTTTATATATATTTTTTAAAAATCATTGCCAAGCCGTGGTTTTTAAACAAAGTAGTGGAATAATCGTTGCCTTGCAATTCTATATAAATTATGTCAGCATGATAATCATTCTTCCCAAGAATTGTAATTAAATTTAACATTTGATTCAGTAAAGTATATAAGCTATCCAAATCTAATTAAGTCGGCAAAATAAAATATTATTTCCATGTAAATTATGTTTACAGTCATAAAGATTTCAAATGCTATATATAAGCACGCTTTGCGCGAAGTATACATTGTCACTTTGTCTTTAGTTTTGCGTTTGAACAGAGATTGATAAAATTGTCTTTACCTTTTAAAAATGGATAAGATTTTGTTGTTCAGTTTGGCGGTAGTGTTCTTGACTGCTGGCACACAGTCATTGAGCTGCGAATGTGGCCCCACATGTACTCCCGTGAAAGATCTGAAGTGCAAAGGCGGGACAGTCACTGATATGTGTGGATGTTGCGATGTCTGCGCGAAGGTTGCTGGCGATGTTTGCGGTGGGCCATATGACATGATGGGCAGATGCGACCAAGGTCTTCGTTGTGATATTCGTGATCCAAGCGATGTCAATTCACATGGCGAATGTGTCGAAGTTGACGAAGGAATAATTCCTCCGTTGGAATATTAGAACAGTAAGTGAAAAACTGACCTTCTCTGTGATTGATTTTCAATTTCTGGAATGCGCAGTTTGGTGGTTCTAATTGCACCTAAGTATAGCGGAAGAAGCTATTTCGCTGACCTCAAAATGACATTTCGTTAAAACTTTTTTCTTCAAGATAAGTTTAGAAACAAACTTGGAGCAAGGTTAGGGTGGGGGTTAGGATCAGGTTTAGACCGTTAGAGTTGGGGTTTGGAATAGGGTTAGTGTTAGTAAAACCGTTGCTTTGTTACGTTTTGTTATTCTGAGGCCAGCGAAATAACCTCTTCCCCAAGTTAGCTGCATTCGAAAGGGTGCTTCCAGATTGACTCCCCGTTTTCCTCCGTTGAACGAAGGGACGGCCATTTTATAACTGACAGAGCTAAAGTTAGTTTAGATTTCTTCATTGCACTGGAGAACAGCCCAGAACTGATTGGGCTATCTAGTGAAAGTAGAGTTAGTGTAATTTTCAATTTTGTTAGAATATTCCCTATGAAGTTTGTTCGTTCACTGCAACCAGGTATATCAATCATGTTTCGCTCGCTACTCTGGTTTAAATAAATGATTACAAAGCCCAGTCGAATTGTAA